>ML109510.1:19659-50613 GCA_003697995.1 Taxidea taxus jeffersonii | reverse complement strand
TCCAAACAAGAACCCTCGATTCTCCCTACCCCAACCCACTTCTCATTATCTTGGTAAATGGCAACACCTATCCAGTTGCTCAGGCTAAAACTTAGGCATTTTCCTTTCCTCTCTTTAATATCCTACACACTGAATCCCCGAGCAAATCCTGTAGTCTCTATCTTCAGATTAAATTCTGAATTTGACCACTACCACCCTCGTCTCTTACCTACAATAGCCTTGAACTGTTCTCCCTGCTTCTGTTCCTGCCCAGGTGGTTCTCTACAGTCACCAGACTGATTTTAAACAAATTCAAGTCAGAATAGGGTCTCTTCTGCTCAAAACTCTCCAATGACTTCCTATTAAACTCTAAATAAAATCCAAAGTTCTTACTATGGCCAATAAGACTTTTCACTTGCTCCCCATTGCCTCCTGGAGTACACTTCTTACCACCCTACCCCTCATTTATTTTTCAGCAGCTCCACTGGTCTTCCTGTTGTTTCCTGAACATGCCAACCTCATTCCTGCCTCAGAGACTTGCACTCACTGTCCCCTCTGCCTAGAATACTAGTCTTCTGAACATCTGACTGGCAGACTATCTCATTTCATCCAGGTGTTTGATCAAATGTCACATCCTCAGAAAGGCCTTTATTGGCCAATCTATCTGAGAAGAAACTTTCTTACTCTTCATTCCTTCATCTTGCTATTTTTCTTCATAGTACGTCTCATGACTGGCTATCATTTGTTTATGGTCTTCTTTCTGTGCTAGAATGTAAGTTCCACAAGGGCAATGACTTCAACAACTTTATTCATCATTTTATCTCCAATGCCTAAAACAGTCCCTGGTAGAGGTTAGTATTCAAAAAAAAATATTTGCTGAATGAATGGGGAATTCAGAGAAGGGACTGGGATGGCAAACTAGATGAATAGAATGTGTAAATGCATGATGATGTGACACTGCAAAGGGGCAGGTGTCCCCTGAGGACAGGGTTGGGGAGCATGAAAGTGAGCTGTAGAGTGAAGGCTGTGGTAGGAGGAAGGGGACACAATCAGGAAGAACATTTTTGGCTATTTTGAGGGTAGAGGGATCTCTGATTATGATTCTTGTCTCTCCCGGTAAATGGCAAAGACAGGAACCCCTCAATGGTCACTGTCATATTCTCAGCAGCTGGGCCAGACTTACATAAGACAGGCACTCAGTGAAATTTTGAGATAATGGATGTTTTATTATTTGCCTTCCTTTTTATTTTAACATCAAGAGAATGATCCCTGGATCCTCTCCAGATATACACTAAGATGGCTCAGGCTCATGTTAACTCACAACAAGATGAGAATCTTCAAAAATTTGCTAATTATTAGTTTACTTCTTACTTAAAAGTGACAAGAGTGGCTCACAGAAGATTAAGAATGGAATTCAAGAATCTAAAAGATTTTGGTTCCTGGGTGGCTCAGTTAGTTAAGCGTCTGCCTTTGGCTCAGGTCATGAACCTGGGGTCCTGGGATTGAGTCCTGCATCAGGCTCCCTGTTCAGCAGGAAGCCTGTTTCTGCCTCTCCCTTTCCCCCTGCTTGTGTTCCCTCTCTTGCTCTCTCTCTGTCAAATAAATAAATACATAAAATCTTTTTAAAAAGGGCATCTAAAAGATTTTAAGTTTGGCAGTGTAAATTACTAATCAAGCTAAACCCTTTCATAAAAGAATCCAACATACAAGGCCCTTTTACTTTGGTACTTACTTGTCACAAAGGTTTGAATCTGGTGATTGACTCAGTTTATGTAGAATGTCTACGATGCCCATGTCTCGTAATTTATCCTGGCGTTCTTGTGAACCTAAAAGATTAACGCTAACAGGTTACTGGGAACATGACCCAGGCAGTTGGTCTCCTTGATGTACAATCAACAATCTAGAGCATTACCAGGGTCCTTTATTTCCCACCCTTCTAAACCCCTCATCCCCAGTGAAGTTGGACTGTCTCATGCTTAGATCCTCTAACAACATTCTAACTGGTCTCTCTGCTCCTTGACCCTTCTTCCTATAGTCCATCCTGGGTTCTGCTGATAGATTAATTTCTCCATGGACTATAGGTCAAGGTTAGATTCCTTAGCCTGGCACAAGGCCCACTGCCACTGGCCCTATCTTCATTTCTTCTGTCTGGGCATATCAAGCCAGGCTCTTCCTACTCCAGACAGGTCTTGTTTTCCCCCTTCTGTTCTCTTCCACCGTCCTCTGACCTCCCAGCACTTCATGCTGCCTCCTGGTTAGCACGTGGCAATTCCAACTTCATACTGCTCTGTTCTATCTTCCAACTAGACTAGGACCTCCTTGGGGGTGGCTCTGTTTCCCTGGCACCTGGATGGTACTTGGTCTCTAGGCCTACATACAGAATCCAATTTCTCCTCCTTCCTTTGTTCTAGACACAGCTGCTGGGTAGAGTAATCCTCTTGGAGTCTTTCCTTTCTGTGAAGAACCTACAGTGACTCACTCATGCACTTATCTCTAGACCCAGTGAATCAGAATCTTTAGGTGTAAAAACCAGAAATCTGCATTTTAAAAAGTTCCCCAGGTGATTCTTATGCAGTCAGGCCAGCACTGAGAACCACCACTATTCCACATCTGTTTGCTACATCGGAATCACCTGGGGAATTAAAACAAAAACAAAAACAAACTTGTACCTGTAACCCTCCCCCTGCAGAAACTCTGTTTAAACTGATCTGGTGCAAAAATCCTTGGGTGACACTAATACGCAGTCAAGGTGGAGAACCTCTTATCCATAGAGGCCACTTTATAGACTGGCTGCTTCCCTAGTCCAGTGTATTTCTCATTTCTCACCAAGGCACCCTCTTCTCCATTAAGTTTATGTGCCTATAATCCTTACATGTGCCCTGCACACAATGAAAGACGAATCTGCCCAACCACTACCACCTCTCATCTTCTTCAAGTTCATCCCCCAAACTCCTCCCTAGCTCTCTCAAGGACACGGACTGCCACTTGTTTCTCTAGGCTCTCCTTTGTCCCCATCTTCTGTAATTTCCTGCAGTGCTGACCTCAAGATAGGGCTCAGTGTGAACTGTTGAGCCAACACTGGCTCGTCTCAGGGATTCTTATACTAAGGTGACTTGGTTGGGTGCTCAGGACCAACTGAGTGATGCCTGCACTTAGGATCTCACGGGCATCTGCTACCTTCCCTCCCATAATCTTCCTCAAAACAGATCTCACCAATCTCTTACCTTCCTCTTCATTCCATATGAGGTTTGATATACAAAACATAGCGGCAAGCTGAAGTTTCACATGTGAATGACCCTATTTGATGCAGAAAAAGAAAAAAACATGGAGGCAATCTGATTTGAGGAATTTTTTTGGTAACATACCATAGGCAATTCCAATAGGCTAAAAGTGTGAAGCAAGGCCCTCAAACTCAAATGTCTTAAGGGGCACAAAGTCATCACTAATGGGTAAATGGGTTATGCTAAAGACAAGAGAGTGGTGGAAATTTGGTAAACTGGGGAGTGAAGACTTGCCAAAAGACAGTCACATTCAAATTTTAGAAACCCTCTGACAGGCCAAACGAAACACCTCTAGGGCTACAACTGTAGTTTGCAAACTTATCACTCTATCCATGCACACAAACTGGCATCTGACAGGTCTATGCTTTAGACTTAGGCTGTGCTTAATCTACACCAGGAAACTTTCAGGTCACCAGGCGCCAATAAATTAGATGAATGCAGCTTTGGTTTTTAGCCATTGATTATTGTTTATGATTCAAATTACTCTTATCTGGGGGGGGCTTGTCCCCCAAAACCTGAGTCTTTACTTGATTCATCTAATGTTTCTACTATTGCTAAAGGGCCTCCTATTCCTCTGAAACAATTCTTCTTTTTCTTTATATACTAAAAGTGCAACCATTTTCCTTAAGTTGGATCATTTAGCTACAGGGAATGCTTTCTCCTACACAACAGAGGACCCGATAGTAAAACAACCTCTATAAATGATTTTCCTATTGGTCAGTTAAAAAAACTCTCTGGTACTTTTATTAAATAACATGCATATCTAGGGAATTATCAGTGGTATAGTATGTTCAACAGTTTCTTGAAGGATGAGATGGACTTATTTTGCCAAGTAGGCCTATATTTCAACTATGCAGAGACAAGAAGTGGACGACATGGCTTTCTTCACTAGAATTCTATGGCTGGTGACTCTCTTTTCCTTTTACCTGCCAAGACTTTTAAAGAGATGCCCAGTTCAGGCTCTATACAAAAACAAGATGGAACAAAATTTATCATTGCTCTCACCCTCAGGTCATGAAAGGGGGGATTTGTTGAATAAATGAACTTATACAGAGGACAAAAATAAGTGCTTATAATGTTAAGTTCATTCAATACATATTTTTTTAAGGAAACAAATTCTGTGGAGAAAACTGGAGAGTGGAGGTGTGGGAACATAATTTAGGTAGAGAGCACAGAAAAGATCTCTTTGAGGGAGGCAGCATTTAAGCAGACACTTAAAGGACAGGAAGGTGCCAGCTGTGCAAAGAGCAGGGGCCTAGAGGCACTGAGAAGAAGGAAAAGTTCCTGAAAAGGTCTAAGGTAAGAAGTAGTTATAGAGCTCATGCATACTAAGAAGGCAAAGTGCAGCAACATTAGTTCAGGAAAGTAGGTGTGGCTAAATTGTGGGCCCTTGTGGGCCCTAGGGAAAGGACTTAGATTTGCTCTGAGTTGACAGGAAGCTCCTGAAGGATTTAAGGAGTGAGAAGTGAAGATGTGATTTACATTTTTAGAAGGTCACCTGGGCTAAAGGGATTGGATAACAGTGCAAAGGTGTCTAGGAGGCTTTTACGGTCAATCAGGCATGAGATGCCATGGCATGGTCCAGGGTGAGGGCAGTGGTGATAGAAGCAAAAAGAATCAAGATGAGGTTTTGAGGAAGAGCTGACAGGACCTGTTGATAAACCGGATTAATGAGGTGAAAAAGCTGGAGAAATCAAGACTGACTCCCAGGTTTGAGCAACAGGATAGATAGCAGAGCCACTGTACTAAGTCAAGAAAGAACAAGAGAGAAGAAATTTAGGTTTAGGGGAGATATTTAAGAATTCATTTTTATTTTTATTTATTTATTTAAACAAGACTTTATTTTTTTTTTTCAGAGATTATTTATTTATTTGACAGAGAGAGATTACAAGTAGGCAGAGGGGCAGAGAGAGAGAGAGGGAAGCAGGCTCCCTGCCGAGCAGAGAGCCCAATGCAGGACTCGACCCCAGGACCCTGAGATCATGACCTGAACCAAAGGCAGCGGCTTAACCCACTGAGCTACCCAGGTGCCCAAGAATTCATTTTTAAATATCAACTTCAGGAAGCAAGAGACAGGTGCATGGAGATGTAAAGTAGGCAGGAGGATATAGGAGTCCAGAGTTCAGAAGACAAGTCTGGAAGTACACCCTCCATGGGACCCTCTTACCTTACTCCTCTACCCCCATTAAGAAAAGAACCAGCATCTGTAAAGCTGCAAGTATCATCATAAAAGCTTATTGTCATGGCTTTTGAAGGCCAGTAACAATTATTGTGGTTGTGTTTTCTATTGATGATGCTATGGAAAGTGTAAATACTGTAATGCTTATTCTATTTATCAAAACTGACTACTAGACCAGAACTCAGAAACCAAAAAAGCGTAGAGTTGATAGTAAAAGCCATGGGAGTGGATGAGATTCTCCTAAAACAGTGGTTCTCAACTCTAGCTGTACGTAAGAACTGCCTGGGGAACTTTTATATTTTTAAAGATTTTATTTATTTATTTGAGGGAGAGAGACAGATTGAGAGAATGAGTGGGAAGAGGGGCAAAGGGAGGGAGCACAGTGGGGAGCACAGAGCCTGATTAGGGCTTCAATCCCAGGACCCTGGGATCATGACCTGAGTTGAAAGCAGACACTTTAAATGATTAAGCCATCCATGCACCCTGCCTGGGGAACTTTAAAAAACCCTGATGTCCAGGCTATAACCCAGACCTATTAAATCAGAATCTTGAAAGGAAAGGGACAAAGCAATCATCTTTGAAAACTCCCTGGAAAATGCCATTGTGCAACAAAGGTCACAGACTTCAGCAGGCCATGTGGGAGAGAAAAGAAGAGGGTCTAAGGCTAAGCAGGGAGGGATGGTGTATTGAAAGCCAAGAGAAAGGAATGTTTCCAGGAGGAGGAATTGGTCAGCTGTGTTGAAGGTTGCTGTAAGTGAGGTGAGATCAGGAGAGAAAATGGTCCTTTGGATTTGGCATCATGGAGGTCACTGGAGAACTTAAGCAGAGAAGTTTCAGTTGAGCGATGATAGTGGAGGCCAGACGAAACGGGTTAGAATGAATTTAAAGGTGAAGAAGGAGGCAGCATGTGCAGAAGACACTTACAAGAAGCCTGGCTCTGAAAAGCAGCGCAGAAATAGGTATATCTCAGTGGATATGGGAAATCAAGAGTAACTTTGAAAAGATTAGAGAGGCTACATGGATCTGGTATTGGAAAGATAGGGAGTTCCTTGTTGAAGCAGTAAGGTTTTTATTCAACAAATATTTACTAAGTACATCCTAAATTGCAGGCATCATCCAAGGTGACATATAAAAATGTGCACAAAACATATGAAGCTTTGCCCTCATGGAACTTACACCCAGGCACACAAACACATGTGTATCACTATAATTGAGCTACTGCTCCGAAGGGAACAGAATGCAGTAACAAAGAATAACTCACATAGATAAGAGCCCACAAGGAAGTGTCAGTTGAGCTCAGATCTGAGAGGTGAAAAGGCATGCCGTGAAGAAGAGGAGGAAAGTGTTCCAGGCAGATTAGCTAGCATGTGCAAAGGTTCTAAGACAGGAAAGAACATGCATGGCCTTTTCCAGGAACAGGAGTCAGTGTAATGAACAAAGATAAGGGGAATGAGAGGAGCTAGGATACGGATGAGTCAGGTCATGCGAGACTTCACAGGTCATCACAAGGGGGATATGGATGTTATTCAAGGTGCAAAAGGGAGCCATTGATGGACTGTGGCTTCTATTCTCATAACAAAACAAAAGGTGAGGTCACCACTAAGAGTGATGAGGGAGAGAAAACTCGAGGTTTAAAGAATGAGAAGGTAAGAACCCATTCTCAAGAAGGGAGGTGTCAGCTTATAGGAGAATCACAAGTGGGTAGTAAGCAGTGCTGACTACCCACAGGGGGTTTGTAAACAGGGAATTAACATGAAACCAATCAGGCTAGTTCTGTGCCTTTCTCTGCAGTTGCTGACAGGCAGGCAAAAAGAAGACAGATTCACCCACAGCTATAGTTTTGCTAGGAGACACTGACAGAACGAAAAGATTGCCAGGTTTGGCAATGGGCAGTTTCTGGTGATGACAAGATCCATGGGATGGCTGTGGCAGTAGGTGGCTGAGGTGTTTGCAAGTAGGTAGCAGACTGTGTTTGTAAGCAAACAGGTCAAAGAACAAGTGCCAGAGGTGCCGAGCGTTTAAGAGGTCATGTACATCAGACAGAAGCCTTGAGAGGGAAGACGGGGATGTGGATGCACTGAAAGAAAACCAAGAGCCCAAATTTTCACTGATAATGAAGGAGACAATGAGGAGACAACGAAGGCAGGGAATGGGGCGATGAATGGGTGGTAATACTGCCCAAATGGCACAAGCTTCAAGGCCTTCATGTCTGTTTCTTTTTTCTTCAGGATGAAAGAGAGTTCCTTGAATCTGTTACAGAGTAGTCTATTCTTTTTTTAAATCTCTGCGCAATTTGTTTTGAGCCTTTTTTTTTTTTAAAGATTTTATTTATTTATTTGACAGGCAGATATCACAAGTAGGCAGAGAGGCAGGGGGAGAGAGAGAGCGGGGGGGAAGCAGACTCACCACAGAGCAGAGAGCCCGAGGTGGGGCTCGATCCTGGACCCTAGGATCATGACCTGAGCCGAAGGCAGAGGCTTTAACCCACTGAGCCACCCAGGCGCCCGTTTTGAGCCTTTTAATGCAGCTACCACAGAGCAGTGAAAGGGACAGAGGCCTACCATGTAATACTTGATTTTCTGCAGGATGTCATCATTGGTCATAATAAGTTCTTTTGCTGTTGTTCCATCTGCTATGTTGGCTAAGATGCACAGTGTCTGGAAAAGAACAAAGGGCTGGTGATCAGGAAAGCTCTGAAGTCTCCAGATGCAAACTCTCTCAAGAACTTGGGCAATTTCTACCTGAAGCACATGGATTCTCACAGGTTCTATTCTGTATGCTCTGATTTCTTATCTCCTGACATTACTGCCAAGAAAAGTCTACCTTAGGCAAAAAAGAACCCAAACATTTCAGTAGTTTCTTTTGGGGCATAAGCCATCACTGGGTAAGGGCAGTTATATCTTATATACATCAATCAAAGGGAAAATGTGAAATGTTATTATTTCATTTCTAAAAGAAGCTCTTGTTACTAACCCAACAAGGTTTCTTCAAAAGTAAAGTCTCTTTGGTGGGAGCATCATAGGTGCTGAAACTCCCTCCCTCCACCTCCAAATGCTTCTTGCTCCTGAGCTCATGACCTTCTGGGTGAAGGCCCGCACTCTGGTCCACTAGCCATGTACATTTAGGATTTCATGACTTTTTAAAAACCTGATTAGAGGATCAGAAAGGCAAGGAAAATGTGTGAAGGAGCTTAGTCAAGCCTGGCCTAATGAGACTGGAGGGAGACTATAACATCTGGCAGGACAGTGTGACTTGAAGATAATCACCACATTGGTACTGGGGGGACTTTCCTGTCAGCTGTTGGGAATCTCATAGCCAGACTAGCAGGAGGGCAATGTAAAGGTGAAAGGACTGTGTAAAGGATACTGAGTCAGTGTCAGTCTTTGCAATTCAGCAAACATCTACTGAGCACCTACAATGTGCATGTACTCGACAGAGTATCAGGGTCAGAGAGGAATAAGACACATTACCTAATCTTGAAGGGGTCACACAATTACATTTCGCTGTGGTGTGACAGAGAAGAAACAGAGAAAGCATGATGTACACTTGTTTGATACTGCAAAGATCAGGGAAGGCTTCTTGGTGGAAGTGACACTGAATCCTGGAGCACAGTAAGGAACCACTCAAAGAAACTGGTAAGAAGTGGGAATGTGGTCTAAATTCAAGTAATTTTCTCCAAATTTTACCTTTCTTTTGGTAGACTTAAGCTAATTAAGCTTGTAGATTATACCTAATTGATGAGATTATTTTCTTACTATGGCCGGAGGCCTCAAATGTAAGAGTGTGTGGTCTCATTCTTCCTAGACTAATACACTGATTAGGAAGTGAGTTCTGAGGTTGGAACCAAAAAAAAAAAAAGGCTGCCTCTGGGAGGGGAAGGAGCGACAAACATCTTCAGCCTCATCTAGGAAAGAGGTATCCCTCTCTTGACCACTAAGACAGAATATGAGGGGGATTTCATGAAATATTTCTGAGAACAGACTTGTTTAGCAAGGCAGGCAAGTGATTCCCCTTCTTGGGAGTGTTAGAATATACCCATGCATCCTCAGGTTTGAACAGCATGGCAGCATGAGCTACAGTTCTTTTTTTTTTTTTTTTTGCTACAGTTCTTTTTAAGGCCCCCACAACCTTTACTAAAAAATTAGTAAACAGATCAATTAGTTCTTCGGCCAAGCCAATTTAACGTATAAGCTAGGGAGCAGAGAAAAAAGCTACACACACACACTGCACACACACACACGTCCACGCTTACACACTCATGTGAAAAATCAGAAATTAATGATAGAGTATGGATAGGCAAATTATGGCCTGTGGACCAAATCCAACCCACTCTCTGTGTAATAAATAGAATGTTACTGGAAGATGGCCATGCCTACTTGCTTACATATTGTCTATACCTGCTTTCAGGCTGTGGCACAGCATAGTTAAGTAGCTGCCACAGAGCGTGAATGGCCTACAAAACTTAAAACATCTATCTTGCCCATTGTGGAAACAGTTTGTCAATAACTGAAATAGAGAAATAGAAAATAGGGGGGGAAAAAAATCAATGAAACCAAAAGCTGCTTTTCTGAAAAGATAAAAAAAAAAAAACCTGATAAACCTCTAGCCAGACTGATGAGGGAAAAAGGAATTATCAACACAAAGAACAAAAGAGGGGATATTGCAAAGAATGCTACAGACCTTAAAAAGATAATGAGAATATTGTAAACAATTTTATGTTAATAAATTTGAAAAAGATAAAATGGACAAATTCTTGAAGGACACAAAATACCAATGCGGACACAAGAAGAAAAATAATCTGAGTAGTCTTATTTCTATAAAAGAAACACATTTTAGCTAAACATTTTTTTTACACTGAAAATTTCATTTAATAAAAATCATTTGTCTACCATTCATTCTAGGTTTTCCCTCTCTATTTTTTTTCTTTTTTTTTTTCTCCTTTATTTTTAATTCACAGCGCTTTCACCATAGCACATACCCTCCCCAATGTCCATCACCCAGCCACCTCATCCCTCCCACCCCCATCCCCTCCCACAACCCTCAGTTTGTTTCCTGAGATTAAGAGCCTCTTATGGTTTGTCTCCCTCTCTGGTTTCATCTTGTTTCATTTTTCCCTCCCTTCCCCTACGATCCTGTCTTGTTTCTCAAATTCCTCATATCAATGTGATCATATGATAATTGTCTTTCTTGATTGACTAATTTAGCTTTAGCTGAACACTTTTCCACAAAAGAAACACCAGGTTCCAGATGGCTTCACTTGTACATTCTACCAAAATTTAAGAAAGAATACCAATGCTTCACAAATTCTTACAGAAAACTAAGGAGGGAATGCCTTCACCTCATTTTCCGAGGCAAGCATTATCTCCATAATCAAATATCAATATCAAAATCAAATAAGGACATCACAAGAAAACTATACATCAGTGTCTCTCATGAATATAGATGTGAAACATTCCTTACCAAATTTCAGTAAATTAAATACAACATATGTAAAGGATAGTAATGACATTTTAATATGGTGTATCTCCCCACTTATTTAGTTGATTTCTTTCAATATCAGTGTTTTGTAGTTTTCTGCACAGAGATCCTACACATACTTTATGAGATTTATACATAAGTATTTCATTTTTTCTGAGCTACTATAAATGGTACTTTTTAAAATTCCAAATTCTACTTGTTCATACTAGCATATTAAAAATACAATTGATTTTTCTGTCTTGTGGCCTTGGCTGATTCCCTACTTCTAGCTTTTTCTGATGAGTCCATGGCATTTTGTACATAGGCATTCATGTTGTCTGGGAATAATTTTATTTCTTCTTTTCCAATTTATATGCCTTTTATTTCTTTCTGTCTTGTTGCACTTGGTAGCAACTCCAGTATGCTGCTGAAGAAGACTGGTAACAATGGACATGTCTTTTTCCCAATATAAGGACAGTAACAGATATGTTCACTATTTTGATTGTGGTAATTATTTCATGGTATATACATATGTCAGCATATCTTAGTATATATTTATATATATAAATATATTTATACTTATATATTTATATATTATATGTTATATTTAATATATATTATATTATATTTAATATATATTATATAGAATTTATATAGATATATAAATTCTATATAGTATATATCTATATAAATATATAATATATGTTATATATTTATAATATAAATATATATATATAATATAAATTATATAATATATAATATATAATATAAACATATAATATGTTATATATTTATATATTGTATATCTATATATTATATATATTATCTACGTTTATATATTATATATTTATATAGATATATAGTATAGATATATATACTATATATAGTATATATATTTTTAATATATATATTTATATACAAATATATATATAAATATATACTGTGATATGCTGACATATGTATATACCATATACATATGTATATGGCACATATACCATGTACATATACATATATGTATTTACATATATGTAAATATATGTAGCTTATTGTATGTCAATATACCGCAAGAAAAAAAAAAAGCTTAATTATCATGGTGTCTGGGAAGAATTAAACTTCCAGCTAACAACCAGACAGTTTAAGCCTCCCCATCACCACCTACTTCTAGACCATGACCAAAATCTGTAAGAAAGTATAATTTGAGTCCTATCAGAACATATTACTGTTGTTGGCCTTTCTTTTTTGCCTTCATTCAAATCCTGCCTCACCTTTTTGCCTTGCTTCACTTTTCAAGTTAGAGGAATTCTATCTAGGTGAGCTATTTTAGAGACAAAATTCATTCTTATGCTCTTCAGGTAAAATAGTTTAAGTAAAACAGTTGGGCGTGGAGCCTGATATGGGTCTTAAACTCACCACCCTGACACTGAGACCTGAGTTGAGATCAAGAATTAGACACTTAACCGACTAAGTCACTTGGGCACCCCCAGGCAGAATACTTTATTTTGAGCAATGGATCTTCTTCATTGTTGTGTTCCAGTAATGGATATGTTCAACTTAGTATTAGTGATGCCTGAGATTATAGTTTTTCTGTGTTAAATTTTTGTTCATCAGAAAATATGGTTGTTTATTATTGAATTTTAAGGGAAATCACCTATGTCTACCTTAAAACCACTTTGTCAAATCTATTGCCTTTTTTGATCACAAATTCAATTACAGCTCCTACATCCTACCATTCTTACTTCCTGGACTTTTCTTCTAAAGCTTGCAGAATTACTCTAATTTAGGAACACAGAGAATGCAGAGCATGGGCCTGCAGCTAGACTCTAAGTTCAACTCCCCACTGATGACCTTGGGCAAATTTCCTCCACACATATAAGTATACATCTCAATGAATTCTAAAAGTGAACACATCATATAGCTAATATTTATGTCAGAAAGTTGAACATTAGCATTGCCTCAGATTTTGTATCAGAAATTTAAGTTTGTAGGTGACCTTTCTTTTTATGACAAAACATATATTATGTTAAAAATGCTGTAATAAATCCCAGAAAATATAGAAAAGTAATTTTAAAACTGTCCCTGGATGAATGCATAGCCTCTGTATTTTTATGCCTATCCCAAACCTGCCCTACTGAAAGACAAGAGAAAGCGGAAGTATGGGATAGGAATAAAGAACATTAGAGTAAAAAAATGAAAAAAAAAAAACTCCAGCATAAGGGATTACTTTATCAGGGTGTTGCAGGAATAAGGAGTTCAGAGCATGGTGGATATAGAAAGCTGGAAATGATGAATCCAAGAGAGTGGACTCAGTCTAGGATGATCAAAGGTAGTATCTCTATAGAGACAGGGACAGTGTGTACAGTATATGACATGGAGGGTGAAACAATGGACTCTGGTAATATTTTCTTCTATTCTGGGAGGAAGAATTCTTGAATAGTTTTGGGGGTGGTGGAGGATCTTTTTCCTCAAATCTTTCTTGTCTCTATAGCACCTTCCATCTCAGCACTCTGTCGTTCACAGATCTGAATATTTTAGGAGACTCCTAATGAAGATCCTTTTTGGTATTCACACTCAGAAGATACTTCTCAGAAAAAAAAATTAATAATAATAAAAAAGGAGCACATACCTGCTCTTTGACCTCAATGTTATGCTCCCCTTCCAGAATAAGGGTGACGGCTTGCATAATTTGCTTTCCATGAGTACTCATTATTTTATCTATATGCTGCAAAAACAAGGGAAATCCACAGTTATTATCTGGGGAACAAAGAAAAAGATCACAGAAATGAAAAGAAAGCTTCTAAGTTAAACAATATAATATACAACTGCTTGAAAGAGAATACCACAGCACAGTTTTATAGCATAAAACTGCATTTTGCTTTCTGTGTGTGTGGTGTGTGTATTTATGACTTGAAGTTTAAAAAGAATATAGACTTGGCCTCATAGAGTACAGAATTATATTTTCAATACAGAATCCTCAAACCCAAAGATTTTAAAGAAAAAGGAACTCTAAAAAGGGATGGGGAGGGGTGCCTGGGTGGCTCAGTGGGTTAAAGCCTCTGCCTTCGGCTCAGGTCATGATCCCAGGGTCCTGGGATCGAGCCCCACATCAGGCTCTCTGCTTAGCATGGAGGCTGCTTCCTCCTCTCTCTTTCTCTGCCTGCCTCTCTTCCTGCTTGTGATCTCTGTCAAATAAATAAATAAAATCTTTAAAAATAAATAAATAAAAAGGGATGGGGAAAGGGAGGAAAAACCAGAGACATGGAAAATAGGGCACAGATTTACTAACACCCTGTGGTACAAATGAACAAAGAAGGCTCAGAAAACAAGTGAAGCACAAAGGAACCAACCATGTTTCTTCATCTATCTGAAGGTCACTGACTTCAGGTAGGCTCAGGGAACTACAAGAGGGACCCCAGAAACAGGCTCAGCCTCTCCTGCTTTGATATATTTCCACACTGACATCTTCAGAGTCAATCTACTAAATGTTGGCAGCATGGGGATTGGTCCATGGAATAACACTGAGAAGGATTCTCTAAAGGGAAAGAAGCAGAGGCCCCAGGGATGAGTGATTTAGGCATATAAGAAAACACATTCTGGCCAGCAAACCAAGTAAGAACGAAGTAACAAATCAAGGCAGGCTATTATCCACCACAGAGTAAGGAGAGAGAGACAGAACAGGCAGTGCAAGAGTGGAGGGTCAGGTGGCTATATGGTAAAGCAGTTCCTAGATCACCTATGAAGGTGATAGGTCTAGATATTGACTTCTTCTTGGTAAGGGACAGTATTTGAATCACACTTCTGGGCAGATGTTGATGGGAGAAGTGAGGGAAAACAATATTTTATACTGCATATGCAGGGCAGCTAATGTGGAAACTTTTACTTACAGGCCGAGTAGAGAGGAGATTTCTAAGAAGTCCCAATGTCTTCATCAGCACATTCAAATCTGAATCTGATAATAACCGGAATAGCTGTTCAGTACTCAAGCTTCGTAAAATATCTGCTTTTATTTTTTGTTCAGCCTGAAATGCCATATTCTGAAAGGATTAAAGAAGTTTCAAAAATCATGTTTGTTTTATTAAATTATATTTTGATAGTAACTGAAAATTTTCAAAGTAGAAACAGAAACTGCAGATAATTTAAGTCATTATTTTTCTGATTCCTGTTAATTACTTATAATTCTGTCTGTCAGGAGAAAGATAACTATCTCCTATATATACTTCTGTATAAGGAATATGACCACTTCCTGATACAGGCATTTAAGTGTCCTAAGATTTGTCTAATAAATATAGAATCTATGGTTTCTTTTTAAAAAATTATTTGATTTATTTAAACTGAAAAAAAATAAAACCAAACCCTGCCCCCGCCCAAAATCAAACCCAGAGCACAAAACCCAAATGAAAAAACAGTTCATTCATTTCTCCCACCCCGCTATCCCCTACTTCTGACAACCACTGATCTCTTACCTCAATGAGCTTGGTTACTTTTCAGAAATGTTTCTGGTTATCAAGTTGCCTTCTGTGCACCATTTTTTTTAAGCAGGCTCTAAAATGTGGGGCTTGAACTCACAACCCTGAGATCAAGAGTCAAGATGCTTTTCCCAAGAAGCCACCAAGGCACCTCGTCTTCAGTGTACTTTAATAACAAAATTGCTACTAATAACTATACTGTGCCACCCATTTTGAGAATGACTAAAAAGCATTCCCTTATTATGGGTGAAAATAAGTAGTGTGTTTTGTTAAGTTTACTGGCACAGAAACACCTACTATATTCACGATACTATGTTGGGTGTTGATATGGCAGGTCTATATTATACAGGAAGCTCCCCAAAAGGTAGAAGGTATATCCAAGCTACTAGCAACCCCAGATGGCTGGGATTTTTTTTTTTTTGTTCCTTTTTCTCCTTTCTGGACACATTATGGGTTACCCCAGTTTAACCTGAAGCTATAATAACACATCTGAAGAAAATAAAGACACAGCAAATGCCAAATAACTCATAAATCAACTTTTGGTATAAAAATCTTTTGTAAATGAGAAAGTTACTATAATATGTGGTTATTGCCACATATTTTTCTTTTAAGATTTATTTACCAAAAAAAGATATTATTTATTTATTTGAGAGAGAGAGAGAATGCAAGAGAGAGTGGGGGGAGGGGCAGAGGGAGTGGGAGAGAGGATCTCAAGCAGACTCCTCACTGAGCCTGAAGTGGAGCTCAATTTCACAACCTTGAGATCACAACCTGAGCTGAAATCAAGAGTTGGATGCTTAACAGGTTGAGGCACCCAGGTGCCCCCAGGCTTACTTTTCAAATTGAGAAGCTAAACCATGCAAAAGATCAAGTTACCTAATGATGTGAGGCAGCATAGCAAAGAGAAATGAGTACTGACTAGGCTGGTGTCAAGAGATCCAAGCCAAATATGATTCCAGGGTTTTATACTTGGTGGACAGAGAAGAAAACAGTTGGTTATATGGTGACTAATGAGAATAAGATAGTTAATATGGATTTGAGGAGTGGAATAATAAGTTCAGTTTTCAACAATAAAATTGTACATGTCCCATGGAGGCCTTAAATGAAATCTCACAGGCCGTTTAAGTGATAGACCTGGGGTATAGGGAACAATTATGTCTGGGTCTGTACATCTCAAAGTAACTTCTATTAAGGGGGGCTAAAATCATGACAGTAAGATAAAGCCCTTGAAACTGAAGTATAAAGGGAAATGGAAACTGGGGAAATATTCCCTGAGAAGGGGTTGAAAAGGGGGCTAGGTAGAAAGTGAGGCTGAAAAAAAAATTAAGTCCTGGAATGGAGTTTTAAGAAAGAAAAGTGCTAAAAGCTGACACAAAGTTTAGGAGAATAAGAACTGAAATTACTGGATTTGGTGTTTAGAAAATGATTATTTCTATCCCAAATTTGTGTGGAAAGACAATAGATATACACAGAACAAGCAAAAGAATATGGGTTTGAAAAAGGTTCAGAATCCATTGTAATCACTTGTTTGCTGTGACACTTTGGATGATTCATTTATCCTTCAAGTCCCAGGTTCCCAACTGTGAAGTGGTTATAAACCAATGTAACTTAAAATAAGAATTAGAAATAACAACTGAAGATAAACACATTGCTTAGTGTCTGGTACACAGTAATTAAATTATAACTACTGTAATTATATTTGAAGAAATCCATGTCAATTTTAAACATTTTATTTATTTGTCAGAGAGAGACAGAGAGCGAGCGAGCACAGAGCAGGCAGAGTGGCAGGCAGAGGCGGAGAGAGAAGCAGGCTCCCTGCCAAGCAAGGAGCCTGATGCAGGACTCGATTCCAGGACCCTGGGATCATGACCTGTGCCAAAGGCAGCGGCTTAACTAACTGAGCCACCCAGGTGTCCCATGTCAATTTTAATTTCAATATATGTTTAGTAAATCTTAAGTATATAGTTTTGACTTCATAGTTATACAGTTTTATAAATTTAGATTATTATAAATTATTTACTTGAAATTGTTAAGACATTATTAAGCAATTATGCATCACTTCTGTTGCCCTGGGCAAGTTATTTAATCACTCTGTGCTTAGTTTTTCATCTGTAAAATATGAATACTCTCTAGCTTATTTCAGATCGTTATAAAGAGCACAGGAGACATGAAAAGGCTCTGTCAAGTAGGTAGCTCTAGGCAGGTTATCAATATATTTCTGATGAGGAAAATTTGTTTTTCCCAAATTAGATGTCCAATTTTAACACCTGCCTGCTTTTTTTCTTTTTTTAAAAAAATTTTATTTATTTATTTATTTATTTATTTATTTATTTGTCAGAGAGAGAGAAAGAGAGTGAGAGCGAGCGCACAAGCAGGCAGAGTGGCAGGCAGAGGCAGAGACAGAAGCAGGCTCCCAGCTGAGCAAGGAGTCCGATGCGGAACTCGATCCCAGGACCCTGGGATCATGACCCGAGTTGAAGGCAGTGGCTTAACTCAATGAGCCACCCAGGCGTTCCCCCTGTCTGCTTTTCCTAATAATAAACAGGAGAACTGTGGCACACAGTGGCCACATAACTTGCTAATATTCAAATCCAAAAGCTGAACACTAAGTCTTCTAGGTCCAAGGTCATTAACTGGGCCAAAATAGCAACATTTATTAAAAAGCAAATTTCAGACATTTCAAATAATACATTCTTTAGTTTTAACTTTGATAACAGTCCCATTCCCTTTATAAATGATGAGTTATATAAGAGAGTAAAAACATACCATTAAAGCCCAAATTCCATTCACTCGCAATGCAGGATTTTCACTTTGGGTTAATCCACAAAGTAGTTCTACAGCTCCAGATTCTAAAATTGGCTGTGATTGGAAAGGAAAAAAAAACATAGTTTTAAAGTCAAGTTTGTGACTAAATGTGCATATACCCTGGCACTCTGCTTATGATTTCCTTCCTACTCTCATGCAATTCCAGGCAACTTTTGCAAAGCAGGAAGTGAGGTGAACATAAAAATTACCACAAAAAGGGCAAGAACAATTAGGTCTTTCACAAATACAAAACCCAAAATAGTCCCAGTCATTTCTCTTTTTTTTGTAGCTCTGACTCAGGAGCTGTCCTAATTCTGTACATTCTGCACATGCCTTTATGATTCCACTATCTAATTCTACACTCTCCTTCTCACTGTCCTTTGAGATACTCACTTCCTGTGTGGTGTATGGGTGTATCCCATGTGTTCTTTACAAGCTGGTTTACATGGAACTTACATAACGGACTATCTTCTTTCCAGACTGTCGATGTTATTCCAAATGTGCTGCAGAATCCATTTTTTAGAACTACTTTCAGGACTATCTATCAGTTGTACAAGCAAAACAGTTGTATACTTTTATAGTCCTATCACATTCTCCACCTAAAATAGCTTTAGCCTAACCACTCATTTTATTTATGATCTTTGGCTGAAAACAGGGTTTGAAAA
The DNA here is from genome assembly GCA_003697995.1 of Taxidea taxus jeffersonii. Classification (NCBI taxonomy): domain Eukaryota; kingdom Metazoa; phylum Chordata; class Mammalia; order Carnivora; family Mustelidae; genus Taxidea; species Taxidea taxus. The sequence goes on along the minus strand of ML109510.1, from coordinate 31,784 downwards.
TTTCTAAAAAATTCACACCTTTCCCCCCCCACCAAAAAATTCACACCTGTGAGGACTGATCTACTGTCACCAATGAATGCTTAAAAGGCCCCCTTTCAAGTGGACTCTAGAATTGTCTTAAGCAATTCAGACTTACGTAGGGAGAAAAAGGGCAGTGACTTTCAAGATGTTATTCTGAAGGATACATATTCCTCTACTTGTACAAACTGGTTTTGTTTTTAAAATTTTCTCTTTTGAATATAGTTCACACACAATTACTTTAGCTTCAGGTGTACAACATAATGATTTGACAGGTTTATACACTACGGTGTGCTCACCACAAGTGTAGCTACCATGTATCACCATATAGTGGTATTACAATCCTTGTTATTCCCAAAACCTACTCATTCCATACCTGGAAGCCTGCATCTCCCTCTCCTCATCCATTTTGCCCATCTCCCCACCTCTCTCTCTCTTTTTTTAAATTTTGAAGTAAGTTCAAACTTATGAAGTAGCAAGAATAAGGTGCTTATACCACAAAGTCTTTTCCTCAATTCAAAAATTTTTAACATTTTGTCATATCATTACCTCTCTCCTGCATGCCCATATCCACATTATTCATCTTTTCTGAACCACTTGAAAGTAAAGCATATACATCATGCCCCTTTACCCTTAATACTTCAATGTGTATTTCCTCAGAACAACGATATTCTCTTGGAATCACAGAACAGTTATCGAATTCAGAGATGTTAACATTAAAACAAGACTTTTATTAAATCTATAGCCTATATCCTAATTTTGTCAACTGGCCTAATAAGTGCTTTTATAGCATTTCCTTCCTCTCAGTTCAGGATCCAGTTTACTTTTAACATTAAAAAAAAAAAAATCAATCATATTACTGACCCTATGCCTGAGCTCATCTACCTTACTTCTAACCAGACCTTATCTAAATATGCGGAAAGTGAATCTGAGGCAATATGAATGCTGTTCAGAGTGATTAATGGTATAGTACTGACAGCAACTAGTTCATCATCATGAAAAGACCTCAACCACCAGAGCAGAGGAAAACAGATGGAAACTCTGGCATCCTGTCTAGACTTTCTCTTCCTTCAGAGTAACTACCAGTCTCTCTCCTTTTGTTCCAAGATTTCTGCTTGTTGACTAACTGTCTCTGAATCTCCACCTTGTTACCAAATGCCATCCTAATTACCAGTCAGAAGACTACAGGTGTTACAGTGATGAAAGGAAATTCAACAAAAATGGAACTACTAAATAAAGGATAATGTCTAAACCTCAGCTCACAACTGGGTAGACCAGAGATATTTTAACATGATGAAACTAACTCTATAAGGTTCTCTCCCTCCTTTATTAAAGCTTATTGTAGTTTTCCCTAGAATAAAAACAATACAAGCTCAAATACATTTATAAAATGTATAGAAGGGAAAGAACATTCCCACACGTAATCCCTCCCCAAACAGCAATCTAATATTCAACATTAAAAAGATTATTTTCCTGGGGCACCTGGGTGGCACAGTCAGTTAAGTGTTTGATTCTTGATTCTGGCTCAGGTCATGATCTCAGGGTTGTGAGACTGAGCCCGGTGATCGGCGTGGAGCCTGCTTAAGATTCTCTCTCTCCCTCCCCATCTTCCCCTCCACTCAACCTCTTTCTCTCCCTCTCCCTTAAAAAAACAAAACAAAACAAAACAAAAAACTATAAAGATTATTTTCCACCAGTTATCGCCCTGAAATGATTTACAATCTGGATTTACAAAACTGATTCTTAATTTATTCTGAATATATATAGTTTGAAAATAATCTACTACTTTTGTAATTACATTTGTAGTGATAGGCAGTTTAGATTAATTATAAGCTATAGTATCTTTTAAATAAGTTGCACATGCCAGGCAGAAATGGGAGAACTGGAAATTAAACCATTTTAAAATGATTTTATTTGCACACACACCACCAAACAATTCAGAAGTAGTTTTTTTTTTAAAAGATTTGTTTATTTATTTGAGAGAGAGAATGAATGGAGGTGGGGGAGAGGCAGAGGGAGAGGGAGAGACTCTTAAGCAGACTCCCTGCTGAGTACAGAGCCCCACACGGGGCTGGATCCCATGACCCTGAGATCATGATCTGAGACAAAACCAAGAGTCAGATGTTTAACTGACTGAGTCATCCAGGCAGATGTAGTTTTTTTACTCCAGAAGTAGTTTTTATACGTCAATCCTGAAATTTCAAAGTCAACTACTGTGAAAATTATTTGATTAAGCTCTAGGTAGACTGGGCAAAGTCTAGAAAGAGAAAATCGATACTAACCTCTTTGCTTGGAGAAAATTCAAGAAGAAGATTACATAGCATGGAAGATGCTACTACTAGGATTTCATCTGGTGCATTTTGTAAAACCTATGGAGTTTAAAAAAGGGATGCTATTAATGGTTTGGAATGATGGAAGTGAGATCATAAGAACAAATGAGAACCAAAAACAATTTATCTTTCAATTTGACTTTTCATATTGGATAGTTAGGAAAGATCCACTTGTAATCGTGTCAAACTTTACCTGGTGCTCTAATTATGACTAAGGCCCTCATACCTATCTTGCTGGAGAAGCTACAGCCCCACTGCCAGGATGGGAGGTGCTGCACAGAAAGAGATAAACACATAAGTCAGGGAGGGGGTGCTCTGTATGAAAAGTGTGAACAGCACGGGACTGCTTTAGGACAAGTTAGTTAAATTTACTCCATCATATCAGGCCACTTATGAAACCACAAACTGCCTCAGAGCCTGAAACATTCTGATTTGTGTGTCTCTAGAAGGGCTTGTTTGACCAAAAGCAAGGGTGAATCAAGCTATTACACAGCTAGGGCAATGTGGGGACTGGTTTTCAGGACTGAAATCACAGCCCTGGTCCCAACCCTCCTTTTCACTTAGTAGATGTGTGAACTTGAGCTTATTTCTTAACCTCTCTGAGTCTTTGAATTGAAGAAAACAACACTTCCTTGACAGGAATTCTTAAGATTAAATGTGATACAGTGAATATTAAGGGAAGCAACATGACATGGGAGTAAAGAACACGGACCGCCTGAATGCAAATTTCAGCTCAAACACTAAATAAGTATATGAATTCCTTGGCTATAAAATGGGGATGATGGTATTATTATGAGAATTAACATATAAAAAGATTTTAGAATAGTAACTGGCACACAGTAATGGCTATAAAAATTAAGTTTTTACAAAGGTAATTTATTGTTGTAATTGTTATCATCAGGCACGTAGATACTAGGCAAACTAACTGGCATGGACTCTCACTCAACTCAGAAGACAGCATAGCACAATGACAAATGTTAGTCACCATTAGCTGTTATCAGAACCTGTTGTTTCTAGATTCCAAGAGTGGAGGCTCATAATCACCACCACTTATATGCAATATCCACTTTAACTAAATCCTCTGCATTTGGGATCAGATCAGGATCAGACTCATGATCCCAAAAGGAATCTTAGAAACTCTTGTTATGCAAACTGGAAATGGATCATCACAAAAAACTTCAGAGAGTTAAACATATTATCTGCTTTCTTCAGCTAAATCAAGTCAGAAGTTCCCAAGTTAAGAATAAGCAAGAATTATAAAATAGAAATAGTTAAGATACTGCATTTTAAACTCTCCTGTGAATTGTCCGCTAGTTGATGAAAATCAAATCTCATATACCATGGATCCTGATCTGTGTTTGCCACAACCCCCTCTGAGATCATACAACCCTTCCCTTCCTTTGCCATGCCCTTCCTTTATCCCTCAGGTACACACCCTACCCATTCTTTAATGCCATCCCCACTCCAGAAGACTCCTTGAAGACCTTCCAGTCAGAAGTCATTCTATCCCCTTCTGAATACCCATAGCCTTTGTTTGTGACCTCTCCTGGGACCCTTATTACTACCTACTATTCAAATTCGTTGTGCAGCCATGCCAATCTCCTTTCCTATTTACAAATTTAAGCTTCTTGAAGGACTAATCTATAGTCTAATTTATCCTGGCCCATATCAACTGAATGGCACTGCATAAAAGGGGTGCTCAATGAATGTTTGTGAATTAAGAAAAATAATCATTTTCCAAAACCATACTACTTAGAATCATTGCTTGAAATAAGCAAGTGCTTACCAAGGCTTTAAAACATTGCTTTGCTCAATGCAATTCACTTTAAAAAATACTACTTTTGCTAAATGGAGACTAATGTGCTTTTATCAACTTTTATTTTCCAATGAGATAACAATGATAAACTAAAACAGAATAGCTGTCAAAAATTTAAAAGCATTTACTCAATGCGGTATAAGATACGACACTGAAATTCAGAAGCTGACATCTAATACTGATCAAACAGAATTTCAACAAAATAAGGACAAAAAAATTACAAATAAAATTTTTAATTAAAATGTAATGCCTACTCTTCTGTAGTTTGCTAACCAACAGTTGAAAACATGGCAAAGCAAAAAGGGGGAAAAAACTCAATAGACATGCAAATAGCCTTGAACTAAGAGAAACCTAAAAGTATCTAGATAAATCACTGATTTACTTCCAAGCTCAAGCTTTTAGTATTATACTTTGTACAACAAGGTAGTAGTTTGATAGTAACGATATTCACATGTACCCAAGTGTAGAAAATCCTTCTAGATTGCCCACCAAACCTTTGTCCAGGTAGAACTAGCTAGAAACAGTATGTTGCCCCGTTTCTGAGTCATATGATAGAGGGATAGTGAGCTGAGCAATTAGAGAAAATAGCTCCAGAGAAAATATTTGGAAGTTATTTTGGGAAATAGAAGAGCATTAAAAAAAATCTTGAATGGACCAGAATGCATAAATCAAGATTAAACTGTTATGCAAAAGGTATAATCTAAAACAAGAAAGAATGCCTATAGCAAAATAGCTTTCCTAAAGAGAGCACTGGTCCAGCTCTTTCCACCTGGTGATCATATCCCCAGCACCCCTTCTACTACAGTCATGAAGACATCCTTATGCTTCCTTTATGGACCATATGTAATATTTCACTCATGCTACTCCTCTCTCTGGAAAATCTTCCTGCCTTCCTTTTTCCTTCAAAGTCCACTTCATATTTTTCCTGCCTGAAGCTTCCCCTGGCTATTTTTTTTAAAAATAATTTATTTATTTATTTGACAGACAGAGAGATCACAGGTAGACAGAGAGGAAGGCAGAGAGAGAGGAGGAAGCAGGCTCTCTGCTGAGCAGAGAGCTTGATGTGGGGCTCGATCCCAGGACCCTGAGATCATGACCTGAGCCGAAGGCAGAGGCTTTAACTCACTAAGCCACTCAGGCGCCCCATCCCCTGGCTATTTTCTACCAGAATGATGCCCCTACTGTAACCTGAAGCTTTAAGATGAAGGCAAGAGCTCTGGAGTAAAAAAAATCTGGTTGCCTCACTGTGCCTAAGAGATTTTCACAGTAGGTAATGAAGACCAAAAACCAAAACCAAAACCTTAAAAAATTCTGCCGATTAAATGCAATGTGTATGATCACTTAAAAAAAAAAAAAAGAAAGAAAAAAGATGGACCAGAGACCAAGCTGATCCACAGTTCTGTAATGTATCAGGGAATAACATAAGCAGCAACCTAATGCCTCATCTAAGTCTTGATTCAGATTTATTTGACCTCAACCGCCTTTTTTTTTTTTTTTGGGGCCCTCAAAGGAAAGACCTAACACCAAAAAAATTATTTTGGTGAAAGAGAAATAGGAGATAACATTGTAGTAAAAAATATCCCAGTATTGCCAAAAGATTAAGAATAGGTTATACCTCTACATGACTGATTCCTTTCCCTTTTACAACTAAAAATTACAAAGACTCTGGATGAAGTCTAAAGTGTAATAGCAAACACAGAGGGAGATCAGATGAGTTACTAAACTTTTATTTAATAAAAGAATACTAGGCATCTGCTTCCTCGTCACACTTGAGATCTGACCTTGGAAACACGTTCTACAGATTTAAAGATGTTTAAAACATCAGATCTGAGGAGGTAAATATTCAAAATCTTTCACAGAAAAACCAGCCATACTCTCAGACCAGGGAGTGTTATCAGCTACTTTGGCTCACTACAAAGGCTCTGTGGGAATGGGTGCTACTTGCTGGTTTCTTACCTTCATTAAAGGTTTCCACACAGCGTGATCCTGGAAACTGGTTCGAAGCTGCTGCACAGATCTAGATAAACTGTGCAAACATCTACAAAGAATAATCAAAATTAGCTTCAAAAGAAGCCAAAACTTTTACTTTTCAAACACACTGCTTTGGCATTTCACTAATAACTAATATGCACATCAAGTATATCTTTAGACATAATTCAACTACTTCAGGACTTCATGGGCTTTCCAGGCTAGCTTCTCTGTGAAATGAGGTTACACGCTGTAGGAGTTCACCCAAGAATACTTTTGAGTAACATTTGGATTCTGCGCTTACTTGGTGAAGGTCCGGAAAGGAAACAGGTTTAACACACGGCAAAGGGTTTTTATTCAGACCATTTAAAGCTCATACCTGACGGCAGCTAACCGCACCTTGACACTAGACTCAGACAAGCCAGTCACAATTCGGTCCATCATATTTTCAGTCTCAATGATCTGGAGAAAAAGGTTAATGCTGCATAAATAACAACACGAAGAGGACAAATTTCACTCTTGTAAATGCAAGTATGTTAATATCCATTAAAAGTTTAATGTTTTTAGCAAGAGTTTTTACCTCTGGAACAATCGTTTTGTGGTGGGGCAGACAGCTCATCAGAAAGGAAGGACTATCCACTAAGAACTTGCCAGACTGAACGACAGGCATGAAGGGGCAAATTATGTTTATTCTTAAAAAATACTTAAAACAGTAACTAGATGGCATAAATATTGCAGAGGTGTTACATAAACAGTATTGAGAAAAAGTAAAAGATGTAACTGAGTTATCATTAGGCAGTTTCCTGCCAGAGTGAGATTCTAGAAAAATTATGGTTCACACTCAGCCCCTTATGAAATGCAACCCGTGGGTTTCTGACAGAGCCACCCTGTGGCTACCTTCTTACCAAGCAAAAGGAAACTAAGCTAAATGTTTAGAAAAGTAATCCTTGCCATCTTTTAATGTAACACTAACTCCTCTTACATGTAATAACTATAGTCACAAATTTTTTTAAATTTAAAAATAAGATAGCCTATAAATTTTCCTTCAATAAGCAATAGACAGATACAAAACAAATACGGTGTGGAAGAAATTAAGCCTAATTTGTGTGGTCTTATGGAAAAACCACCTATTAGAAAAAAAGCTAATACAATCACAACCAAAATGTTAACAAAAACAACTAACATTTGTTAAGTACATCTATGTGCTGAGCATTGTGCTACTAAGCACATTACATTATCTGATTTAACCCTCTTGCAGGCATTATTATAATTATTCTCATTAGCCTGTTAGGAAACTGAAGGTTCTAGATGATACAGAGTTTGGGATCACAAAGCAGAGAGGAACCCAGGCATCTGACTGCAGAGTCCTGATTCTTAGCCATGCTTGTAATACAGCCCTGGTTAGAGAACTCCTGTGCTCACAAGGTAGTCCCCAACATGAGTGACAAAGTTAATGTGAGTTCATTACTCCCACCTGGAAAACACCTTGCTGGGAGAACACATGGGAGATCACCTGGGGAGCTCTTTAAACTGTAGTCCTCTTACCCCTTCCCTTCCTTAAACAGATACATGTCCCAAGGCTCCGCTCATCTCTCATTCTACATATGACAATGCTGGGACTTCAAAATCAGCTTGATATTCCCTAATCTAAAATTCTTTATTCCAAGAACAAAGTGGTGGTGGGGGTGGGAATACAAGATTATCCTCCAAGAGCTAAGAAATGCTATTAGGCTGGCTCCAGATGCTTAGGAAACCTGGATATGACCAAAGAATTTAAAGAAGCTTCTAGATAATGTTTATTGGCCACATCCAACCAAAGATGTTAATCTGCCAAGGGTCAGGACAAGTGTAGCAATTATCAGGCATACAGATTTGCTCTATGATCCTGACCAAATCATTTGACCTCTGTGGGCCTTCAGTAAAATGAGGGGCTAGAGCAATTATTACTCTACCTCCAATCATTTGCAATCAGCATGTAAAGAAAAATCATGTTTGCCTGGGCAAAACTACCATGTTATCCAGAAGCTACATGGGAAGGTAAAGTAGAAGAGAAGAGATAGTACAAGCCTAGTTAGATAAGGGGTCATAAATCAGGGAGTAGGATAGACTAAGAGCAAATAGAGCACAGCTCCTATTTACATGGCCACATTTACCCATTCAGTAAATATGTGAGTACCCACCGAATGGGAGACACGGTTTTAAAACTTGAAGATGAAATGGTGAGGCAGAAAAGCCCTTGTTCCCACCACACTTACAGTGTAGGTTAAGCGAGTGCAATGAACTACTACTGAATGAGTGCTGTAACACTTGCTGTTAGCAAAAGCACTTTAAGAATGACAGGGTCAATAGGGCTTAAGGCAGAGAGAATGAATTAAGTGTCTACAAAGGGTAAGTGGGAAAAATACCCACTCTCAGAATGCTGGGAAATGGCCATTAATGACCATACCAGACAATACTGAGGCTTAGGCCAGCAGACAGTGGGGAACTATGTAAGCGGCCCATCATTCTATAGAGCACAGTTTCATGCTTTAAGTTTCCTGGAGGTGTGGGAGCTAGTATTCCGGAGCTAGAGAATAGCTAGAAACTGGCTGGTAAACCTTTCCCCTAATTTAGGATATAAAACAATAGGACTATTTGGAGGTATTTTTCTCTTTCAGGCACAAGGTAACCCTTCTTAGGTTACAGTCTATCAAAATGTCTACATGTAGGAGGCCTGGATTCATATTCAAACTTGTTGTGGAGGGACTTTAGTAACCCTGCCAACATCTTGGAAAGCCTAACACTTGAATGACTGGCCCACCTCTTCCATCAAGATACCAGTCTGGGAGCAAGAGGGTGAAAATAATGCAAAATCAGAATGTGAACCTAAGATTCCAATCCAAAAAGGTATCCATGAGCAACATGATCTAACTGTGATTTTGCATTCTTGAGGGTATTCAGATCATCTGGTAAGGGATAAAGGAGCAATATAGCGAACACACTGACCAAAATAAAGATTAAAATGAGATTACGAAGCAGAGAAAGGTTTGGAATCACATTCAGAGAAAAAATTTTTAGGTCGGCTGGGAAGGAGTTGGCAGTGGCTGTTGCCATAGATCTCTGACCCACTAAAGGTCTAACAGCACCAGATAACTTTTTAGACCTGGGTTGGAAAGCCAAGCACAATAAAACTTGCTCTTCATGGTGCCTTTTAACAACCTGTACTGTGCTACAAAGCCTTGATAATGACAGAGAGCCAAGTCCTAGCCCCTGTAAAGGATTTTAGGTATTTCCAGAATATAAGAGCAATGTCAAATAAAGCTTCAAGTTGTTCTGCCTCATGGTTCTGGTTAGAGATTCCTCAGCCACAGTTCAGCAAATTTGCCCTGTGGCATAGCTTATTGAATTTGCTTTAAAAAAAAAAAAAAAGGAAGGAAGGAAGAAAAGAAAGAAGGAAGGGTGGGCAGGCAGGTGGGCCCTCTGTTACACACTGTGCCTGGCTAGGAGTATAAGAGGTGGACTGAATCTTCAGAGCAGAGGTGCCCTTTCTCTATCTCTGCTCTTCTAGTGGCCTGGGTTGTAAATTGAACTACAGAATTAAATCACATAAAAATGCTGCGTCATAACCTGACGAAGTTTTAGGTTAATGGACTAGGTGCTAAGTTCTCTCTCTGCTGGTGTCTTTAGTCCTTGTGACTATATGCTTTTTGCTAAGCTTTTTTCTCTGACACTGTAGCTCTTTGCAGGGGTAGAAAAGGATCTGAGGCCCCTGCCATTGGGACAGAAGAACCCTATGGCCTGTGAGAGAAAGGGCAGTAGGCTAGAGGGTCATGGGGAAAATGCAGAATCCAGATAATCCTAAGGTTCATGGCACACATGGGAATGTTCACAAGATGAAAACGGTGTTGACTTACAAGGGAATTCCCTAGCCCTCCATGAGCCCTACTGGACTCATACCTTAGCTGCGGCCAAGTCATATACCAACCATTCCTGAGAGCCTAAGAAGAACTGGAAGAGTAAAAATAAGGCGCAACTATTTTCCCAGCATGAATGAGGATGAAGAATTTTCCAGGTATTAGCAACTTCAGATTGGAACTTGAACTGTGATCAAAGCAGGTCAAGCAGAGAATGTAAAAACCAGGCAAATTCTTATTGGTGTCAAGAAACTTCTCAAACAATTCAAAGTGGGTGGGCTTGGGGTCAAGGGAGTTGGGATAGTAAAACAGGCATTTTCTTAACATCAACTATTTATACTAATGTGCACAATGGTCAGGCAAATACAATTTAATTCCAGGTAGGCTTTTGTGAAGAAAGGTTCCCAAAAAGTCTTCACAGAGGATGACAAGAGAGAACTGGTTAGAAAGAGTAAAGACTTAGAATTGAACTAAGATCTAAGTGGATAAAGTAGCAAATCCAGAAAGTCTTAGTTACAGCAGCAGGGGCTAAGCAGCCAATCAAGATGCAGAACAGGGAGGTCAGGAACAAAGAGTAGGTCTGGCAAGGAAAAGGGGTCTACAATGGACAGTGCACCCTGTTGGGTATGGATAGCAACCCTTTCAATTCATAAGTGTCAATGTAGACAAGTCCCAGGGTACACAGTTGAGTCTTGCTGACCAGGGGTCACCTATTTAAGGTCTAGCTTCTCATAAAACATCTTTTTTTGAGCAGATGAGCTCTATGAACACAAGGTCTGATGTCAGCACAGTCAAGAGACTGGTTTTAGAAACATGGTAGAGGCTGGGGAAGAAGAAGAGGGGTTATGAAATAACAAGTTAGATGCTAGAGTGAGATAATCATGTACAACCAGCTTATCTAGTAGCCTGAGTAGAATCAATAGGGGCCTGAGGAGGGATCCACACCTAAAAATGGAAAACCAAACTTTCCCTAGGTTTTAGGAAGTGGCTATACTGATTTTATCACAAAATACTTAACTAAAAGACACGATGCCATGTATATAATGGAAATGCACTTAATATTTATAATTCCTGAGTACATCCTTATACCCATTCCTTTATTAAAACAGAAGAGCAAAACAAACACCAACAGTACACCGCCTTCCATAAATGAAGCTAGGGGCAGCTGCAATGCTTGCTCCTAGAGAGGTTCACCTGGGAACCCAATTCCCCATTCTTCTCAGTGCCACTGACAGCAGCAGACATAACTAATCGAAGGAATTAAATAGATGTATAGTTAAGTTTTTAATTGAATAATGTTAAAATCTTAATGTTAAAATGTTAATCTTAGAAATAAACTCCTCCTCAGTTCATCACTGAGGTCTTTGAAATTCAGGAAGATTAAGTCCCTAGTCAAGGTTCTCCAGGCAAACTGGGACAGTGGTAGGGCTCCACTGGGTTTTCTTACTTCTAGTGTGAGGTCCATTTCACTAGCTGTGCTTAAGGATGAGATTTTTGCTTAGTCTTAGTAACTAAATTGAGATATGACTTGGAAAACTGGGGAAAAAGTAGTTAAAAAGTTACCAGTGCTTAAACAAAAAAGAAAATGTTATCAGTACTGTGGAAACTACAGCCTATATACTGACGTCCTAGGCCAATAAAAATTAATATACTATACAAGAGAGGTCATCATTAATAAACTGAAATGACAAAGGTATAATTCATAGGGCCCCCACAGACAGAAAATAAAAATCAACGATTCAGCTTTAGTTGGGGGTAAAAATACCAAAGGTGGGAGAGAATGGAAGCCAATGAAGAAAAGGTAAGCCAAGGAAACAATGTAAAAAAAGCCACAAGAGTGAGTTCCAGTGATTTTTCAATTCAGTTCCTTGATGATTTGATCTCCATTCTAGAATCAGCATCTAGCTTCTGTAGATACTAACTAAACAGAATATTCTACTGTTCTCAGGCCAGAAGCCCCATCTGTCTGGATAAGAACTGTAGGCTTTCCCACCCACAGTCTATTCCATGTAATATCTTTGCTGCTGCTCTAACGTAAGATTTTGACATTTTCCTCAAGCAAATACTTTTTAAATAAAGGGTAGTTTCTACCAAAGGCTC
>ML109510.1:0-19259 GCA_003697995.1 Taxidea taxus jeffersonii | reverse complement strand
GAGAGATCGTTCTTGCAGCGGACACACTCTTAATCTTCTAGATTTCATTCTTGCTTTTAAGTCTCTTTAAGTGGTATTTTGTAATTTGTACCTCAGGACCTTTTTCTTAAGAGCTAAGCAACTTAAGTGTTCACTAATGTTAAATGTTTAGAAGAAATACTCAAAGTTCTAAACTTCTCTACACTTTGGAAAGAAGTTAGCCCAACCTCTCCTTCCCATAAAACCAAACACACTGTGTCAGAAATACTTATGATATCTAAAAATAAACAACACTTTCTCAAAAAGTATTTCTCTACATATAAAAGTTCAATTTTTAAAACTCAACCATCAGCTTAATGGCAAAACAAAACATAAATAGCTGCTGAATTTTATTCTTCCATTTTAGCACATAAATAAAACCATTAAAAAAGTTACTTTAAATAACAGGACTAGAAACTTCCCCTCCACCTTTTATTGTTTTCCAGGGATCTGAATGATGCACTGCCCCAAGAACTGTGCAACACAATGGCCCTGCTCAATCCCTACTCCTCTATATACATGGCTGTGCATGCAACAGTCTTAATTATCCTATACATTGGCTGGCTGAATTTTCACATCCAGACTTACACAACTGACTCATAAATACAAGGACAGCATCCACTATTTGCCAGGTAATGCTTCTATGGAGTTTACATTCTAGTTACAAACATTGTTTGACAAGGGATAACTATTAAAAGAAGATACAAGGATTTCAAAATGTTGCTTTAAGTTTAAATCTATTCCATAAGGAAGCTATCTACAAAATAAAATGCTGAAACAGTACTTCAGTTACATCATTCATTCCGGATGCTTCCAGGACATTACTTTATAATGTGATCACATCTAGACAGTCCCCTTAGAAAAACATTTCCAACTGATAAAGAAAAAACAGAGATATGAAGATTCTTCATTCTGTCGGGCAAAACTTCTGAGACAACTTATTTTAATATTTTAGAAGGAGAAGATGAGAATGCTTTCAAATACTCATTTCAGATGAGACTATTATATAAGATATATTATCTAAATAATATATAATGTAAATAATATGTATTATACTATGACATACACTGATGAAACTGACATATTGATTATTATATAATGACTCTTCCAGATTCACTCATAATAGGCTATTTTAATTACAGCCATATCTTAATCATATGTGGCTGTACCAATCATGGCAAAACGGGCTTTCAACGTGGACAACACTTTTTATCACACATGAGGCTCTGGAATTATTATGTAGCAATTTAGTGTCTCATCTCCTTAACTACTTTAAATTGTGAGCCCCTAAAAGGTACACACCAGCATCCTTCATTCCTGGACACACAGGAGGAGGTACATATCATAAATGCCAGATGAATAAATGGGAATAATAAAAGCATCTCACTACCCACTTTGTACCAAAAGCTATGTGAGAAAATAGACAGGTTTTTCTGAATTTGATGCTTTGCAACCAGCTAATAAAAGCTTTTAATTTCTCTCAATTCACAGCATTTTCTTTTTCAACTACTTTGACTATCGCACATTCTCGTGTGAATTTTCTTGACATTTCATACCATAATTTGGCTCTAGTAATGATATTTAACTTTACATGAGTAAAGTAACAGTTAACAGCATGGGCTTTGGAGTCAGAGACTGGGATAGGATGTAGGTGGTGTCACTTACTATCTGGGTGGCCTTGGTCAAATTGCTTATTTCCTGATCTGCAACAGCTATCTCACAGTGTTATATGAGGCTTAAGGGAGATAATGTGCTAATGCCTACCACTATGTCTAGCACATAGTAAGTGCTCAATAAATGGTAGCAGTTATGTTAAAATTAGATTTCCTAAACAGATTATCTCTTGATGTTTGTATCTGAGTTATGTAATTTTTCTATGCCCCCATACCACATAACCCAGTGCTTTATATGTCAAAGTTTGAATAGATGTTTGCTTAATACACACATTGGACTTTTATTTTTCTCTTTGACATGGTGAAATATCTTATTCAGGTAACTTTGCTGACCAATACACAAGACATAATAATGTTTCCTACCATAAACCAATGTATAGCTATTATCCAATTTGTCTGGGGTCCATCATATGTCAAAATCATTCAAACAAGGGAATCAGCATGTAGAAAAGTATACAGTGACTGTGACATATCATCAACACTTGATGATGCTTCTTTTTCAGGAAGTTAGGCAATTGATCTCACCCTCCCCTGGCTTTTGTATGGCCCCATTTCTTTCTATAGTCCATTACAAAGAGGCAAAGATGAAACACAGTTTTTCACCTAACTGGTTTATGATCATTTATATTTAGCTATGCATTATTCACACAGGGTGGGCAAACTTATTTTAGGCTTTGTGGCATATGATTGTGTTGCCAACTACTCAACCTGCCACTGAAGCGTAAAACAGCCACAGGCAACACAGAAACAAATCAACATGGCTATATTCCATAGAACTTTATGAACATTTTATCAATTAGAATTCAATAAAGCTGACAAAAAGTAGGAGAAAAACCTTTATGGATACAAATTTGAATTTAATTTCTCAAATGTTAGGAAATATTCTTTTGATTTTTTCCCACCAACCATATAAAAATGCAAAAACCATTCTGAACTGGCAGGTTATAGAATTATTACACTGGTATTAAGTACCCAGAGGATTCAGTTTGCCAAGCCCTGTGCTAGCATTTATAATCATGGGAAAAAGTGTATGAGCAACGGTCCTGGTTCATCACAAACTCAATTTTCTCAAGGTCTACTACTCTACAAATATTATATCATCCCAAACATTTCATTCATTTCAAGACAGAACATTCTGAAAAGCAATTTTAGTTCCAAAAATCTAATAAAGATCATATTTTAACCCATCTATTGGTTTTCATCTGTCTTAGATTGTAAACAACAAAATAACCAACTTGTACTTCACATTCTAAGAACAAGAATTATAATTAATGGTTTATGCAACTACAATAACACAAATAACGTAACATTCAATTTTATGTCCCCATTTAAGGAAACTCAAAAATCCATTACTTGAATATATAAATACCTCTATTATGTATATAGCATTATCACTCCCAGGTTTGCTTCTTTCAGTATGTTGAAGGCCAAGGGTCTCAATACTGTGGGCAAGTGCCAAAACCTGGTATGGTCATGGTTAACTCTTTAAAAATACTTACCATTATGAAAGAATGTTGCAGAGTTCATTTAAAATTCTTTGGTAGATTAGCCTTAAGAAGATAACTAACAATTTAACCATAGATTAAGTCAAGGAATTCTGAATTCTGCACGAATTTGCTATTACTCAGTAGCAAAGCCAAGTCCTGAAGGGTGCCACTTCTGTGGTACTGTCAAAAACTTTCAACATGTTCGTTTCAGGCGTTTGTTTTGACATGCAGGTCAAAGCTCAGAAATAATTCCTTGCATTTGCCCAATTTCATGGCAGAGACAATTACAGAATTTTGACACTGTGACTTTTAAAGACCATTTAAAATTACTGAACTTTGCAAAAATATTTAAAAATAGAAATTCATGGTATAATTACACCGTTACCCAGAAAACCAACTAGTAATAAAATCTACCTACAACCTATGATAAAAATGTTCAAAAGTGAAATGCTTAAGCAAGTTTTTCATAGCAGAAAAATATAAGGAAAAACTAATCTGTTTATCAATATATTTTAAAATCTTGTAACTTTAAAAATACAGAAGGACTTGTATTTGTTCAAAATTTGAATATATATGTTTGAGATATGATTTTATACAAATGATGATGCCTTAGAGAAATGACATCTGAGGCAACCATGGACAGTAGTACCTGGGTAAACAAAATCAGGTAAAACTTGGGACTCTTCATTTTCCTGAAGACATTTATTACCTACGATTTTACCAATTATTGATTTATATTGCAATATTCTACTTAACTCCAAGAAAAAATTATATTTGGTGCTTTGGATAACATACTTATAGCTATGGCATCAAGCAGTTTTGAAAACTAATATTTTAAATATGTTTTAAAATATGAGGATAAAGACATCTTCTCCTTAATGAGAGAAGAACTAAAGAAAGGGCCTATGCTTCTGAAGTATAAATATTCTTTTTACTAGAATGAATAATACTTTTGGAAATTTATAGCATAAGCATCACTATATTAATTGCAAACTTTTAAAAAAATTTATGCTCCAATGCTGTTTAGCTCTTCTAATACACTTAAAAATATATATTTATTTTTACTCTTCCAATTAAGTCACTTAAGATATTCTAACAAATGCTTCCTTTTATTGAGCACTTGCAGTCACCCTGCTAAATATTTTAAATACTTTAGATCTCATCCTCACAATGACCCTGCAGATATAACTTCCTTTGCTGGGAAAAAGAGGGTAGAATACAAATTCTCCTTCTTTGTTTTCCTTTCCTTTTCTTTTCTCAGCCTTAAAAAACAAAACAAACAAAGAAAAAAACCCACTGTTCAGTTAAAAAGAAAAAAACATCTCACCCTTGGCCACTTTCTTCACATTTATCATGTAAAACATCTGTGACTGGATGATTTTTTTTCTGCCCCAAGGAAAAAAAACTTAAGAATTCATGTTTTCAATTCTTGAAAATATAAAAGGCATTTAGAAAACATTAAAAATACCAAAAATATTAAATTATTAATTTCTAACTTGATTCAAGGATAGCTATATTGATATCACCATGTTCATTTTAATTAGTTCCCAATAATTTTTGAGCCCCTAGCAATTCTTACTGTTAATTTCTTACTTTTCTCTGACTTACTGAGGTTTTACTATAAATGCTGAGTTCTAAGGCTGTGTTTTACTGCTCTTTATCTCACCTCTGCTTTCCATTGGACAATGTTTATACAATGTAGAAAGTTCAATCAATGTAGAATCAAATTACTAATCTTAAAAAATCTAATATTCAGATAATATTTTATACAGATGTATATTACTTGCAGAATAGGTTGATTTCTAAGAGGTTAATTCCTATAAACCAAATCATACCTTTATCCCTACCGGGAAAAAAAAACATAAAAAATTGGTCCAGATTCACAGTTGTGATTGCTATAAATTTTTTAAACTCATACATTTATACATCAAAAGAACCCCTAAGAAATAATAGTAAAAAACCATTTCAAAATTAAACTACCATACCATAAAACATGTTCTCTTTGATCTATTATCAAAGTGAGAAGACACATCCTTGGAATTGTCTACCTTTTGAAAAATGGGAGTTTCTTACATTTTCTCTATGCTAAATATAGTGAAACCCCTTGACTATATGGTCAGGTATAGATTTCCTGTATTTTAAGGCTCATCTCTTTACAAACCTGTGTAACTGTTAATAAAGTTATGTTAAGTTCTCAATGCAAAAACACCCATATATAATTGGATTAAGGGTGCTTAATGCAATTTTGCAATATGGTTCACTCATCCATTTGTCCACTCATTCATTTCCATCCATTCTTCAAATATGTATTAGTGCCAACTATGCACCTGGCAATGTTGTAGATGCTGGGAATACAGTGATAAGCAAAATATAAAAAATCCCTGCCCTCAATGGAGCTTACATTCTAGTTCCTCAAAATGGATCTGCAGCTAAAATATAAGCACTCAAGGGTGCCTGGGTGGCTCAGTGGGTTAAAGCTTCTGCCTTCGGCTCAGGTCATGATCCCAGGGTCCTGGGATCGAATGCCGCATTGGGCTCTCTGCTCAGCAGGGAGCCTGCTTCCTCCTCTCTCTCTGCCTGCCTCTCTGCCTACCTGTGATCTCTGTCAAATAAATAAATAAAGTATTTAAAAATATATATATAAGCACTCAAAATTCAAGAGGAAAACTTTCTGAAAGGCTCCATCAGTCAGATACCTCAAAGGAGCAAAGGCTACAATAGTACTACACTTAACATTTGTAATATGTCCTTCTTTTACCAAAAATAAAAATCACATCATGGTAAGTTTATTAACTTCCTTGAATTTTAATTTATATTTACTACTTCCAGTTTTCCTCAATTTACACTTTCTCTTTCTGATAATTTCTACTAGTTCCTTGAAGAGAGTAAAAGTGAAACAATCCTTTCAAATTTCCAACCTAATTGATGATCAACAGATATTAATCAAGTGATGGTCTTCTTAAGAGCCGTTTTTTATTATAAAGGACTTGGCTTCACAATTATAGCACTGTTTGCCACTGCTGCCTATGAAGGACTTAACCACTGACAAGTTTTGACTGGGAATGGCAGTATTTGAAGTAATTTTAGGTATCTTAACTTCTTTCTTTTGTTACTGTCCCATTAACCGAACATATGCTTCTTAGTCAGCATTAACATGTGGTTAAGGCCATCATTAGAAACTAGACTTTGCCCATGGCAGAGATTACAGCTAATCTTTACCTGGCATTGCTGCCAGTGCACTTACTGATAATGTGCCCTGGACCCTTCTTCCACTGAGCCCTCAAATGCTGCTTCTGCCCTTGCTTTCTCCTACCAAAATCTTTCAATTATTCTAAGTTGAATATGGCCAGACCACACCTGTTGTCAAGCTCAGTGGTTCTTCATCTTTCCTTGGGCTTCATCCTCCTTATGTCACAGCCAAGAGTAATGTTTCCCACTTTCAATTGCAGATTTTTCCACCCTCCTTCATGTTCTAACAGGACACTGTGGGAAACTGGGAAATTTATAAGTATACCACAGAGTGATGCAAAGCCAGGAATCCCAATACCAACTTTGCTCTGCCCAGAAGGATGCTGAAAGATTTAAGCATATTAAAGGAAATGCCACTCTGTGTATGGTTTCTGCATTTTCATTTCTATATTTATTCAACAAATATTTATTGAGTGCTTATTAGGTTCCAAGGACTGTTAAACAGTTGGTTTCTTTTAATGGGAATACACCATCACTACTCCAATGCAGGAGTGGTAAATTTCTGATCTACAAGTCATGTTCAGTCCAAAGCTTCATTTTTTCCAGCCCAGAAAGAATGATCAAGAAACAAAATCACAGCAGGACTTTAGAAGTCTTTAGAAGCAAGAAGACAGATTAAATCTATGACGAGAGAAGGCGGCCTGTATCTTTTTCCTTTATTGCTGTGTATACCTGTCTCTACCTCTTTACTCTAGTTTTCTCTTCTTCATTTTGCCTCATTTCTTTAACTAGCCATTTTAGGGTAATGAATGGGATATATAGATTATCTCCTGTATTTACTGAATTACATTCTCACTTTTCATTTAAAAGGCAGACCAAATTAACATTTCATATTTTTATCTTAAACAGAAAGGTTTTTCATTGCTTTTGTTTGGAGGAGTGGGGAGAACAGGTCTACAGCCCTTGAAATTTCTTTCACAAGAGTCTCCACTCATTAATTCAGTAAACTGAAATTCCGTATCAACAAGCATAAATATTGCATTAAAAAATAAATCAATAATAAACATTGTCTTCAAGAATCTACACAAAAAGAGGGAATACAATCAAAGTTTATAAGGCATAAGTGTAAAAGGTAATTAAATATTTCATGGAGAAAGTAAGTAAAAATCTATCCAGATAATTATTTTGACAAAGAAATGGAATAGAAATAAATGCATTCAAAGGAAGAGTTATCATTTTACCATTTTTTATACACTGAAAATAAAGATTCCCCACTCCGAAGAACCATTTTCATGCAGTTTTTATCACAAAATTATTTTATATTTTCTGTTTTACAATTTCTCTCTTCAGTAGTTGCTATAAACTGTAAATTGTTCAAACACTTAATTTCCCAGATTAAATATCTTCCTAAAAACTCTATAAATCCCCATTACATAAGAATGTCACAGTATCTTTACCACACAAAAAACTATAATAATTATAACTTGTTCTTTATTTGTCATCTTTCTACAGAAGTTATCAGGATTAAGCCTTACCAGTAAATTATACACATTATGAATACAAGTTTTAATAGACTACTGATCAGACTATTGCAAGTATTCCTAGAACATGATATCACAAATTAAGTCATTAATTCCAAAACAATAGTTTATTAACAAAAAAGTACAAAGAAGTACAAATGGACATCCTATTTCCCCCCCCCCCCCATTATGGTCCATCTATCTATCTCCCTTACAGTCCATGGCACAGCCTTCTTGAGCTAAAAGAATAAGTAAAATACTTCTCTTCCCAATGGGCCTAATAACCATCTAAAACCAAATCATTATGTATTTATGTTATACAGTCCATGTCAATTTTTTAAAAAATATTTTATCTATATGAGTTGCCATAAAAGCCTCTTCCCTTGCAATATACCATGTACCTAAGCTGAATGAAACATATCAGTATCAACATCCATAAATCATGCTTACACATAGGGAATATCAGATCATTAGTATATTTGCCTTGAAGTAACAGATTACAAATGAAAGAAGTGTCAAAAAGAATTTTCATAGATATTTACTAAACACTTCAAGTCAAAAACATCTTGTTAACTGAACTAAATTGAGGTACATGGAAAGCATTCAGTTTGTGTTTTTTGCACTGATTTCTAAATCAAAGCTACTCACATATCTAATCTCTGCTATTATTTCAATTTTCTTCAATAATGGTTCCTTTTCAATTTATTTCAATAAACCTACAGTTTTTCCCCTATTTCTCTCTATACAAGCTAAAAGTACTTCTCTGAATCATGGTAAATTCCTAATACTTTTGATTTTCCTCACAGGGCTTTAGATGGGAGTATAATAAAATACCATGTTTCAGTAAATAATGCCCAATTTGCTCTTTCTGCTATAATTCATCAAGACAGATTATGTGGATCAATTTACTGATGTTCCTAAAAGCCATGTGTAAAATTTATTAGATAATGTATTTTTTTGAGTGGTAAGCTCCAGCCTTTTGGTTTGTGGAGGCAGCCAGGTCAGAGCTTATCACTTTCCTTTAGTCCCTGCTTAGAACTATTCTATAAAGAACATGAGTTCAGTGTTAGACTAGGCTGTAGTAACATAAGGTGCTAGACCAGTGACACATTTTTTTGGGAACTGGAAAATTCAGATGACCACTCACTAAACATAAAATCATTATTCCACAAAGATTTTATTCACATCAAACTTGCACAGCAGCCAAAAAAAAAAATCAAAACATAACTAAACCACATATCAAAGAACAATATACAATAAAGATTTGAATTTCTCAATGGCATTGGAAAGTTTTTCCATAAATAACATTTACAATTCTAGTGTTAGATCTTTCAAGGTGTCTAAAGCTTCACAGTGCTAGAACTGATTTTTATCAGAACACATGCAAAAATGTGCAACATAATAATTCATATTAATGACAGAAAAAAGCACACCAGTTATTTGTCATTCCAGCACGGCCATGCCACTCTATGTTCTAAAAACAAACAACCCCCAAATCCGGGTCCCATTCATTCTTCAATTATGCCTTTAGTCACTCTGCTTTATTATATTCAAACAGTCACTGTTAGTGCTCTTCACCACGACTTTCAGGTTGACGTCACTCCCTGCCTGTTGGCTGTCAGGACTGGGGGACGCCCCTCTCCCAGACTCACCTTCTTCCGGATGTCTTCATCGTTTGCTCCTAGAGAGGCATAGAGCTTGAATGCAGCCTGGCGGAGTTCATGAGCATGTTTTAAGTCATGATCAAGCTATGGAAGGGGAAAAAAGGTATATTGCAACTCAATCCACAAACCTAATTTTCAATAAAACTGAGTAGAAATAAAAATTTTCAAAAAAAGAATTTGAACAACTATTAAGATATTAATGCTCAATTAAAAAAAAATGGGGTCCCTGGGTGGCTCAGTGGGTTAAAGCCTCTGCCTTCAGCTCAGGTCATAATCCCAGGGTCCTAGGATCGAGCCCCACATCGCGCTCTCTGCTTAGCAGGAAGCCTGTTTCCTCCTCTCTCTCTCTCTGCCTACTTGTGATCTCTGTCTGTCAAATAAATAAATAAAAACTTAAAAAAAAAAGATATTAATGCTCTCATTGACTTCTTGATTACTTCTGGGTTCTGTTCATGTATGACTAAGACCTTGCTGTGCTTGTGTCAGCATGACCTGGAATGCGTGAAGTCTGTTTCTGTCTAAGGGTGAATACCATAACACTTGACACTGGTATATGAAAAGTCTTTGTGAACCTCTGATCCTTAAAAATGTAGTGCTCACAGATGGTAGCTTTAGTGGCACTGATGCTTGCTTACACCAGCTCTTTGAAAGCTCTCCTCAAAAACTAGGCACTCGGGCTTTTCTAGCCCCCAGACTATAGCTGATAATGTGAATACTGCTGCAACCAGGTCTCTAGGAGATTTTCTTAAACACTAAGAGCAGTGCTAGCCCAATTTCAGCATTTAACAAGATTTTAGAAAGAGGAAAACCTTTGTGAAAATCCTTAATAAACAATACACCATGGTAGTCATTACTATGTTATCTATTATAATTATCTGAGATTTATGTTCAGAGATTTTTTGATAAGTTTAAGGTTACTTACTGGTATGAAACAATTAATGCTATCTTTCCACATGCGTAACTGGCTAGGTTATCAGTTCTTCTGTACAACTGATTTATCAGTAAACTACCACAAAAATGAAATAGAAGCAAGTTCGCACAACACTTTCAATGACTAAATACAAATCAGTAAATATATAAGGCTTATCAATAATGTAAATAATTTATAACTAATTCATCCAAATGACTACCACTCCAAAGTGCCTTGAAAAGGTTCATCTTTATGCAATGATATAAGTATTGTTTATAACCCTTTGAGGCCTTATTTTGAAACTTCCTAAAGAACTAAGTGGTATATTAGATAGAAAACCCTAAATTCATCAGTTAAGAGTTTTGTTTTTTTTTAAGATTTTATTTATTTATTTGACAGAGAGAGAGAGATCACAAGTAGGCAGAGAGGCAGGTAGAGAGAGAGAGAAAGGGAAACAAGCTCCCCGCAGAGCAGAGAGCCCAACATGGGGCTTGATCCCAGGACCCTGAGATCACGACCTAAGCCGAAGGCAGAGGCTTAACCCACTGAGCCACCCAGGTGCCCCAAGAGTTTTATGACTGTGGTATGCAAAGATGGGGAAATAAATTTAGCTGGGTAACATTATTTAGGGTAACAAATAACAACAACAGGGGTGCCTGGGTGGCTCAGTTGTTAAGTGTCTGTCTTTGGCTCAAGTCGTGATTTCATGTCTGACTCCCTGTTCAGTGGGGAATCTGCTTCTCCTCTCCCTCTGTCCCTTCCCCGACTCATGCTCTTTCCCTCTCTCTCTCAAATAATGTAATTAAAAAAACCAACAA
Organism: Taxidea taxus jeffersonii; assembly: GCA_003697995.1. NCBI lineage: Eukaryota > Metazoa > Chordata > Mammalia > Carnivora > Mustelidae > Taxidea > Taxidea taxus. The sequence continues at coordinate 7,980 of ML109510.1, read as the reverse complement.
ACAAAAAACAAAAAAAGCCAAGTAACAACAACAGTAGTTTCAAAAATATTTTGACCAAAGCAGGCACTGATGGATTATGGGAGGAACTCCCCAATATACAACACTCATTTTGATGTATAAGTTCTAAAATACCTATTCTTAAAGTCTTAAATACTTTCTAGTCATAACATATTTTAGAATATGGACTTGGCCTAACATATACCATGAAAATCACACATTTATTAACATGTAAGAATTTCTCGCTATGGGTCTAGTATCTATATTTTTATGGTCAGAATCCACTATATAAGCCATCATCAAAAATAAAGAAGACAAAACAAACGTATTCAAGGTTTGGTATAAAAGATCATTTTAAAAAATTATTACTACTCTAATTTTACTGTGAGGGAAAAAAATGGAAAAACCCTAACAGAGGGATAATTTTCTATATACTGATTAAATGATTTACACAGGTACAGGCTACAAGTTCTTACAACTATGTTTCCTCACTCTCCTGTCCATCCAAGTGTCCCATTTGCCTTGCTACGATGGTCAACTAAAGATGTTCATGAGGTCACTCTTAGGACTTGCTCATGTATCTTTGTACCAGTGAGATACTGTGTCCATGTGAGCAAGAGGCCAGAGGGAAAATAGACAAGGTAGCTGGTTCAAAGTCACCCATCACCTATACTGGAAAAACAATATTGTACACTGAAGGAAGAGCAGGCACTAACTTTAATTCACAGAGGGCAATGTACATTATTAATACCAGTAACACTGAAGGTTACTTTGGGCCTGTTCTAGAAGAAAAAGATAAACCCTTAAGAGTTTTGTTTTAGTGCTAAATGCCAAGTGAACTGTTGCCTGTCAAATGAAGTTTTAGGAAACTCAAGGGCATGGGAGAGGTCAAGGGAAAAGTTAAAAAAAAAAAAATTACCATTGGGATGACTGGCATCAAAAATATAGTCACATTCATGAAACAGTACTGGTTACTAATTAGGAGGCAATGCTCTCTCTACCATGACCTCCTTAAATAAACTTTCTCTAACTGAATGTTGTTCTCTTATGCTTCGAGAAATGGATATGACAAACAAGTTGAGAAGAACAAAGTCAAAAGAAATACCTAACTATTCTACGGAACTTATAGCTTGAGAAAAACTTTGAGAAAAGTGCAGTCTGGTTCTTGATAGTCGCAAACTAGAGGTTAAACAGTGCTTTAGCTGACACTAGCAGGACCAAAGCACAGTATAAAACTGAAGGAAAGATGACAAGAGTTAGAAAAGATAGCAAAAGAGAAAGTGGTGGAAGAGTCAAATAAGGCCACTCACATCACCTGTCACAGATGATTACCCTTGACCTAAAGAACAAGAATATAACAAGAGAGATGATCCTGGGAACCTCAACAGGGTAAGCGGATGTTGATATAATATCAATACCCAGTTTAGACACCCCACTATTTTGGGGTTTTAGCTGAGAATCAGGGATGTAATTTTCTTCCTTCCAGATTACCTGCTTAGTGACAAATTTCTGATAAATACATGAGACAAACTGGATTCAAAAACCCATAACATCATCTGTGTTATCAAAGGGAGAAGATTTTCTTCATTTAAAAGGGTTTTGAACTGTAATTATCAATTGGTTCAAAGTTGTGAGCAGTAAGAAAAACTTCTTAAAAATCCCTTGCTTCAGCTGCTGAAAAGAAAAACAGAACATACCCTTTTAATATCAGTGATGGCACTCACTGAGCTGGGATACTTGAAATAATCAGCAAGCATGGCAATGAGGTGATCAGTTATGCTAGCGATTCTCTGTAGTTCAACATCTGGTTCAATCAGATAGGCGAGTGTCTCAGCTCCTTCAACTCTCTCCTCTAGCAACCTCTCCTTACTGCACATTCGAACCAAACAAGGCAGTGTCTGGAAGGTAGTGAAATTAATTATTTGCTTTGTGGTAAAGGCAAAAGCTTGATGGAGAGCATATAGTGACTGAATCAATGCAATGGTTTTTATTGGCAGTCAGGTTACTGATCAAATGTTTGAATAAAGATTTTCAGAGAATGAAAGGCTTTTTGGAATGTAAAAACAAAGTTCAGTTTATTATTAATCATTTGTGCTGGCACACTATGCCCTAATCATACAATCAAAGCACATTTGTATTAATGTGCTTAATTATTAATTATTGTATTAATTAATGTATTAATACAAACTCTAATCAGGCTTTTGTGACCGGTAACACTGAAACTTTATTCCACAACCTTATAAAAGACATTTAAGAATCCCTAATAAATCATGTCTGAGGTTTCTGTCCCATCCATGTATTTATTTAAAAAATATCCAGCAAAGTGGCTAGTTAGCTGGCCAAAGAGCTGATAAAAGACAACCAGCAGTTTAATTAGAACAATTCTGCTGCAGAAAAAGTATGCTATCTTTTCTTTAGTGAATAATATGACTGGGATGACTTATTTTTGGGGTGCCATCAATACCTATAGTTGCAAAACCGAAATACAGCTTTAAAAATTCAGGGATCTTACCATTACTGATTCCATGAGTTTTCCTATAATGCTAGTGAAAAGCATTAAACATAGTTCCTAGGTTTTCTAAATCAATCCCTAGAATGACTATACCTGCTAGACCAATTTTACTTCTGCGGTCCTTCAAAAATCCTGGTGCTCGTTTTGCTAACTTATCTACATTAGGTCCTCAATAAAAAAATTCCAAGTATTTACTATTTCTAAGGCTGATGAGCACATTTTAAACACCACCACAAAGGTGGAGATTGAAATGTTATAATTATAGGAAGCCTTCCTCAATTACTGTCTGTGGTTTGCTCTTTTCTAAGTTCCTATTATATCTTTACCACAGAGTTTAGCACTTTATTGTTCACTACTGATTTCCTATCAGGCTAGTTCAGGCTTTATAATATAACCCCAGGCTTCCAAGAGGAAAGCCTTATTATTTTTTTTGAACAGCTGTAACATTTATTAATACCACAAATTCATGGATTATTGAATTTAACACTCACTACTACACAAAGAAGATGCTATTAACCTAGTTTTACAAATAAGGGAAAAGAGGAGGGGTAGAGCAGTTGAGCAAATAAACTAAGGTTACTTGCATGGAAGCCCTTAGAACTCTACACAATGTTGCTAACTTAGTGGGTCCTCAGTTCTAATTAATTGACTTGCTTCACCAAAGACTAAAGCAAACATTAGTATTACTGCTTTTTTATCATTGGGTTCATTTTGTACACTGATAATGAGCATAAAATCACAATTATAAAATGAAACATAACCAATTTATTTAGACTTAATTTTGTTCTTTGTAGCTAATAAGATGTTTAATATATTTAATATATTGTTATTTTCAAAATGACCCTGTGGGATAGATGAGCAAAAATTACTGCCTCCATTTTCATGAAGCACCAAAAGAGTAAGGGAGGTGCCCAAGGTTACCCAAGCTAGTCAGTGGTAGAATGCTGAAACCAGAATCCAAGACTTGTAACTTCTAGGGCCAGTCTCTTACTTGGGTTTTTCTGAGTTCTAGTTGCTTATGACATGTCACAATAATGTTGATGGTTTTCGTGTGCTATTTACTTTTACTTTTTCTTTTTCATTATGTCTTTTGATTATCTGCCATGAGGATGATATAAAGTCTTTGTCTACAGAGCTAATGAACTGCCTTCCTATAAAACTACATTGCAAACTTGATGAAAATCAAGGATTAAAATATATTTTCTATTTCACCTAAATTTTATGTATTTTTACAACTTCTAGATCCTCCGAATTTCCATAAAGATGAAAAAGGTGTGACAAGGGAAAGAACTATTTCACTTTGACTCTCAAAACACATCTAAAAGCAATTTTTAAAAACTACATGGCATGCCATTAAAAAGAAAAGCATGCTATTTTAATATTATTTTATGCTATGCACATATACCATAATTACATATAAAAAGAAATAGGAGGAAAAAAAGAAATGGGAATATCAATATTTATATTCAGCACTTACAACCGGGGGAACTTTTGCATGTGTTTAGAGAGAATTAATTAGCTCACCTTTAATACAATACAGTTGTCATCTGTCCGAATTGCTCCAGCTCTACACATGTAAGTTAAACTGGAATAAGATGGCAGAAAGTAAGTTTTTGCTTGTGTTTTAAAGCTTTAAAAGAAAAATTCCTTGCCTTTAGGATTTTATGGAGAAAAAAAAAAGACAGTTACTCTTATTTATCTTGAGGGAGAAGGTTTTCAGATTACCTCATATGCGGTTTCACCAATTTAACACTCAAAAACAACTAACTGATATATAAAGATAGTAAGTCAGATATTTTTCAAAAACCCATACAAAACTGTTTTAAAAATAAAGGCTTGGGGCGCCTAGGTGGTTCAGTTGTTAAGTGTCTGCCTTTGGGTCAGATTATGATCCCAAGGTTCTGGGATCGAGCCCTGCGTTGAGCTCCCTGCTTGGCGGGAGGTCTGCTTCTCCCTCTCCCATTCCCCCTGCTTGTGTTCCCTCTCTCGCTGTCTCTGACAAATAAATAAATAAAATCTTAAAAAAAAAAAAAAAAGGCTTAATGAGCAGATAAACTTTGAAGCTACATACCGGGCACAGTGGAGGTCTTTATACTTTAAAAAATTTTATTTTTTAATTTTTTATTATGTTAGTCACCATACACTACCTCATTAGTTTTTGATGCCTTATACTTTTTTCTATACTTTTTCATATGAGAAAGTTTCCATAATAAAAAGGGGGGAAAAGTTAAAAATAAAATATAAAGTTCACAAAGTGTCTAAGATTAAATTAAGCTAAGCTGGGATATTCTAACTCCAACACCAGTAGTACAAGTATCACAGAAGAAGCATTTAACTCTTAGTGGTAGCCATAAGAAATTAACTAATAACTCTTCAGAGTTTGCCAGCAATGGCTTTGACAACTGGTCAATGATTTGGCTCTATTAAAAAACAATTTGCCTTCACAATGATATCTGCCTTTGAAGAAGAAAATTACTCAGTACTCCCTAAACAGGTACTGAACACTTCAGAAACTTAAATTAATGAATTTCCTTCTTGGATTAAATTCCTTTAGTAAGCTGGAGAGAGGGAGCTAAAACACTCCATATTCTGGCTTATTCTATATAGAAAGCTATAAAAAAAATCAATAAAATCTACTTAAGACTGTAGAGGATTGAATTGTTTATAGCTGTTATCATCTTAAGACTTGTTACCACATTTTTTTAAACCAGTTCCATGAGAGCATTTATCTTAACAAAAAGGTTTTGAAGACAAAAAGCAAACAAGCATATAAATAATATACTAAAAACAAAACAAAATAATTCACTGTGCATGAGTAATTCCCTGAAAATTCCTCATTCTTGTCTAAAATACTAGACAGCCACAAATTCTTAAATACTGGAACAATTACTTCAGCAAAGAATCTTAGTCAGCAGGTGCTCAACCTATCTATTAAATGTGTTCATAATTACAGAAGTGACATATATTGAATGCTTATATGAGCCAGGACTTTTACTAATAAGAACTTAACTATTTTATAAACTGTCACATCTCTATGAGAATTTTATGTCTTGTTTTTCTAAAGATGAGGAAGCCATATTCTCTGAAATCATGCCTTGGTTATCAACGTCAACTAATTCTCACTCTATATTTTCCTACATTTATAGTTTTTTAATTCTTAGCATAAATTTGTTAGTTAAATCTAATTCTATATTATTTCAACTGAAATACAAGGAGAGTATGTTGAGAATGTAATAAAATAATCTTCTGTGATAAGACTTAGCTGTCACATGAGTGTTGCTGCTCTGCATGCCACTAGTAGTACGCTGAGTAAAAAATTCATACCCATTTAAGAAAACATGAGACAACCTCATGACTTGCAAATCCCAAAATCCCAAAATAAGATGGGGATTGGAGGTGAGCTAATTGGGCTGTCCAAAAACATTCTAACATATTGATAAAGTACTGTTGTTCTTCCCACATTGTCTTGACTTTACCATTTTGCTGATGTCAGCTGCATCTCAATAGGCTTATCCCTCTGTAACATCTTCACAAAAATTTGTGGTAACAATTCTCCATCAACCAAAACTAGAAATAAAACAAACAACAAGAATTAAGGAATTCTTTAAATCTACAAAGTTCATAAATTAAATCAAGTAGGTGCCACTGAAAGTTTCAGCCTACCATTTACCAGAGTCATCGATACCTGGGGATTTTCAAAAGCTAAAACTGAGAAGCATTTCAGTGCTTGCATTCGAACCTGTAACAATAAACAACAACAACAACAAAAAAAGCATTGATCTTGATCTTGCAAATAATGAATTATAATGTCACAGAATCTAAACTCTTCTGAAGAAACTGTTTAAATCTGCTTAAAATATTAAAAGAAGGCCTCAAGGGAATAAAAATAACACCTGAATATCTGGAGTACAGTAAGTTAAACTTAATTATAAAGAGTTAAAATTAACTGTGAAGTAATAGAAAAGAAAAAACAGGAAGCAACAACTAAAATTTAATCAGATAAATTCCTAATCAAATTTAAAAGAACAATGTACAAAACATAATATTGGTAAGTCAGAGAGAGCTTAATAACACTTAATTACCAACTGCCTTTCAAGTGGGACATTTCTTCTCCTCAAACTACAAACCAGAGAACCAAAGAGAAGACAAAAACAGGAAAAAAGAAAAAAAAAAAGTGTAGTCTTATAGTAGTGTCTAGGATGGGGTTGTGGCAAAGAGAACAGAAGGAAACAAAGTTACAGTAAAAATCTGGAAAGGACTAAACTAACAACTTTTATTTTATTTTTTAAAGATTTATTTATTTATTTGAGAAAGAGAGAGGATGGAGGGACAGAAAGTCCCAAGCAGACTCCATGCTGACCGCAGAGCCTGACGCAGGGCTTGATCCCCTGACCCTGAAACTACAAACCGAGCCAAAACCGAGAGTCAGATGCTTTAACCAACTGTGCCAACGAGGAACCCCCTAATTTAACTTTTAAAGGACTGGACGTTATTCACAACTAATGAATCACTGAACATTATACCAAAAATTAATGATGTATCATACGCTGGCTATCTGAATTTAAATAAAAAACAACAACAAAAACATTTATAAATTGTGTTATATTCCTCAAAACTAGATTACTGGTCTGAAACCATAACACAGGGTCAAACCCTTGACCACATACAGTATATTTTACAACCCACAGGAGCTTCTTTGAGAACAGTTATTTTTCATTCTTTCTGTTCAGTTCTCACCAGACAATCTAATCCTTACTTCCAAGCCTGAGTCTACAATATGATGTTCTTATGTGGGAACTCGAGTTGGTAGGATAGGTAGCTCAAAGTGTGAATTACTTGTCTGTCATTTCAGCAATGATCTGCAGCACAGCATGTGTACAACCTAAAATATGGGACCTAAAATTGCCAATGATACTCCGACAATGGAGCAAACCTTGGCTACAGAATGTTACCAAAACCTTTTTCCTTTCACAATCTGTAACCTATTACAGTAGATAAGGAAGCTTGGTACAGAAAAGAAAAGAAAAAAGGAGGGAGAACTGAGGGAGTTTATGAAGCTAGAGGATGGAGAAGAGGAGGAACAGTAAATAGCCACCCCAGCAATTGTTTCTTGATGTGCCAATGCTGACTGGTTTCAGCCTCCACGTGGCACGGGGTAGAGGAAGCAGCTTTCAGTATATATTTTCTTCCCCCTCCCTCTGGCTAATTTCAAGCTGGCTCCATTTCCCATTCCTGTCCTTGTGAGTGCTTCACAAAGATCAAACTTTGGGTGTCTGAAGTAGGAAAATATAGACATTAGCAGGCTGCAATACAGAGCAGATTAGAATCAGTGCACCAGGACAAACGACAAAAATGAGTACTTCTCTTTCTGCTCTGTGTCAAAGTGCTGGCATACCAATTCTAATGTGACACAGTAAGGACAATTCCCCATTATCCGCTATAACTTGCTAGTTGGAAAACAATGAAATAAC
>ML109509.1:11875-62497 GCA_003697995.1 Taxidea taxus jeffersonii | reverse complement strand
AAAAAAAAAAAAAAATTCCTCAACCAATTGGCTATGGTGGGGAGACAAAATTTGTTACCCCTCAAGATTCTGGCTCCGGTAACAGTGCACTCTAAATCACCATGTGCAATAAGCAGCTGGTGTGTAGAAGCAAGCCTGGGCTCATGAGCCTACTGACTTTAGAGCCACAGGGTTGGAAGCATTCATTCAGGAGACTATGTGGAGCCCTAGCTAATCCTAAGGAATACCAATAATTAAACTACAAAGGGTCTGAGAAAGAGAGGAGTCAGAGAATGGAAGCCAGGACTAATCAATAATATCACAAATTATGCATGAGGTTTAGCAAGGACATGGCAAGAAGAGTTTCAGTGGAGTGGTAAGATTAATGCATGGAAAATTACATAAGACATACTATATGGTTAACACAGAATTATGTAAAAAAAAAAAAAAGTAGATCTCCTTAGCTACAGTCTGAGTCTTTGGAAAGCTACACAACCAAATGCCAATTTTAATGTTCATTTCTAGCATCCCTGAACTTATGTGTAATGTTACTGTCATATCTAATTAGGGATCGCTATGCCAATTATCTGAACAAGGCCATGTCATTGTGATTTATGCATTCACTTTCAAATATATGTTGACATTCTGTTGTATAAATATGTTTCACTTATTTTATTGCTATATTAAGTGCTTTCTAATATTTAGATTAAAATAGCCTAATTAAGAGAGCTCATTGGCTAGATAGCTTTTGAGCCAACAAAAGCTTAATAAAATGTGAACACAAGATGATATATTTTAAGATTTTTTTTTTTTTTTTTTGAGAGTGAATGCACTAAAACAAGTGAGGGCTGAAGCAGAGAAAGAGGGACAAGCAGGCTCCCTGCTGAGCAGGAAGCCCCAGGCAGAGCTCAATCCCAGGACACTGGGATCATGACCAGAGCTGAACACAGACACTTAACTGACGAGTCACACCTCTCTTTAGAATTGTTTAGTGAGCCAGAATCCCTAATAAATATAAAATCTTTATTACAAAATGTTTAGTTAAATATCTTATCACTGTCTTCATAAGAAAGTCATAATCAAGTATAGGAGCTCAAGAATCAACACTTTTAATTAAAATGTTTTAGAAGGAACTTTTTAAATATTAAAAAATAATTCTGATATTGGGCTTTGGTCAAGTAACTGATTCCACAGTAAGTGATCTGGCAAACAGTATCATTAATACATGTTTCTTTTTTTAACATTCATCTGCAACTGGGCAACATTCTTGCAGTTAAAATATCTTGTTTATTGTAGAAAATGGAACAGACAGGGAATTTAGAGGGTGATTTTTCTTGACCATTAAATCTTTTAATGTTTACTATCAGAAGTTTAGTATTTATTTATTTATTAGAGAGAGAGAGAGAGAGAGAGCGAGCACAGGCAGACAGAGTGGCAGGCAGAGGCAGAGGGAGAAGCAGGCTCCCTCCCGAGCAAGGAGCCCGATGTGGGACTCGATCCCAGGACGCTGGGATCATGACCTGAGCCGAAGGCAGCTGCTTAACCAACTGAGCCACTCAGGCGTCCCAGAAGTTTAGTGTTTTAACATTAAGTAATTATAACTCTCACCTATCAGCATACATTCTATCAAAAGCATATGTTGACTCTTTAAAGGGAATGTTCTCCCTAAAAATTAGCAATTATTAAAATCTTAATTCTCATACTCAAGGAGATTTTATCCCCCCTGTAACATTCTACTAAATGATCTCAGTTATATGAAATTCCTATGAGGATTTAAAACCAAAAAAAAAAATTTACCATGTTTTTTAAGATTATTGTTTCAGTGAGCCCTCAGGTCAGTAAAATTCACTACAACAATATAGATTTCAATGTGATCTACCCAAATGCCTTTGAAAATTAGAAATGACCAATGTGTGATCTCTTTTGCCTTTGTCATATGTCCCATCAAGCAAAACAGATTATTTGCAAACTTTCTGGACATAAAATTGATCAAGTCTGCTATAATGGGAGAGGTAGGTAAAAAAAGCCTGAGCTTAGAACAGTAGGAAAAGAAAAAAAACAAGAATGGTAAAGTCAGACCTGCTTAAAGCTAATTTTTTTGAAAATACACAAACTTACCAAACCCTATGCAAGAGAAATGCAAATGTCTAATTACACTGAACTTTAGCTAAAAGGAACTGGAGAGTGACAATACAACTAGAAAACTATTGGGTATCAACATGGATTGATTTCAAATTAAAGCATCTTGGCAGATTTGTACACATGGTTGTACAAAACAGCAACCTACTTTTGCCAAAATCGCTACTGTTAAAAATTCAAGAATCTACTGATAAAATTTTATAAAGATACATTTTACTCCAGATAACTTTTAAGCATGTGAAACATTCTATAACATGCATGCAGACTTTATCCCTTCACTAAATTTGTTCTCTGCCAACCCAATATCCACAACAATGCCTGGTATGTAACAGGCACTGAAATGTTTGTTGAATAAATTTTAAGAAAACCCCCAAACACTATGGTTCTCTTAAAAGCAAATTAACCTCTGTTTTTTTTCATATAGTGTAACCTTTTAATTTCTACTTTATGGTATCCCTTAAAACATAAGCATAAATATAGAACAGTGTACAATGATATTTAGTTATAGATATCTGACTCCATCAATATCAATGTGGTAAAATTACTTCTATTCACTGTGATACTTTCAGTGGGCCTTTAGTTTGAGTTTACCATCAAGTTGAGAAAGACAATTTTGTTCACTTTGGGATTACTGTTCAAATGGGATCAAGCTATCAGAAGAGACCATTATCTACTACCAGTTCAGGTCTTGTAAGAGTCGATGGGAGGCAACATGAACACACTTCCAGGGAATGGGTGAAGATCAGAGTTTGAAAAACGGAAGTGAGCTTTAGGGAGTACTTTGTCACTTACCTTCAATCCTGCAGGTAATCGTTCGGGCGTTGGAAATCTCAGTAACTCTTCAAGAAAGGCAGCCAAACATATATAAGCTTATTTGTCAAACAATGGAATAAAAATCTAGAAACAACTGTCTCACATTAAGTGGACAAAATTGGTATAGAGGTCGTTTAAAAGTGAAGTATAATTAAACCATGGCTTCCTTTTATGATTCATAAATATGAAGGGGTCCTTAAAAACACTGTTGTTAACAAACACTGGTGCAAGCTTTTAGATTTAGTAAAATATCCTTACCCTGAAATTGACTCTGTTCCTGACCCTCTGCGCCAATGCTGAATTTATAGCTTTATCAAACTGAAGTAGAACTTGAAGGGCAAGTTGGGGGGTGATCTGTTGAGACTGAAAAAAGTAAAGGTCATAAATCCTCTTAGGGAAGGACATTAAAGACAAAATATGGATGTATTACCATCTAAAATTTAACTGAGGTTAACCAGAGTCTCTTAAACTAGACTCCCTTAAACATACTGACAATTAAGGAGTAAAAAGTCTGATGATATTTTCTTGCACTGTCTTAACACAAACATAATTTGGAAAAGAAAACATGCAGTGATGTTGCACTCCCAGGATAAGACTCTATCACTGTTTTACAGTGTCTGAAAACAGGCATTTGATCGACTGAAGGAATGCAGTTTCTTTATACACACACAAAAAAAGCAGGCCCAGTAATCTATTTTTTTAAAAACCTAATCTCATCAAAGCTCATAAAATGTATGAAAACAAATGGAAATACTTATTATGTTCCTAGATGAGCTTATTTTAAAAGGTTACTTCTCCTAAAACTGAAATATAAATTCAAATTTAAATCTCAAAAGACTATCAAATGGTCCAAAATTATCTTAAAGCTACAGAGACTATGCTTAAAACCAATAATCTCAGTTTTTATGTTTAACAAAAATCCTTGAAAATTTAGGCATGTTAAACTATGTCATTTGGTCTTCATTATATTTTATGCCCTGTAGTCAGGATACGATAAATACTGACTTGCTGGGTCAAAGATTCTAAGATACTTAACCTCATCTCTTTGCCTGAGAGAAGGGCTCTAACAAAACTTTTTATAGACTCATCTAAGTAAAAGTTGGTTTTTAGTCTCCCACCTGTATGAGCTCATCAAGGCTCTCCTGGAGACTGTTTCCCAAAGTGGTATTTCTGTATAACTGATATGCCATGGCTTAGGAGGAAGAAATTGTTTTTCTTATTCAGGCTTGCATTGATGTCCTAAAAATTTAATATCAAAGTATTAAACATTATAAGCCATGAATTTAAGTGTACTTCATACATCCTAATATATGCTATTACAACTCTTAATAATTGCAAACTGTTATATAATTAAGACAAAGAACAGTTAAAAATGATTTTTTTTTGTTATTTTAACATGGGCATTTATACTCCTTTATACAGAGCATAGATATATTTATTAAAAGGTACATCTTTACCATTTCATTTAAAAGTCTGCGTTTTGGGGGCACCTGGGCGGCTCAGTGGGTTAAAGCCTCTGCCTTTGGCTCAGGTCATGATCCCAGGGTCCTGGGATTGAGCCCCGTGTCAGGCTCTCTGTTTGGTGGGGAGCCTGCTTCCCCCTCTCTGCCTACTTGTGATCTCTGTCAAATAAATAAATAAAATCTTAAAAAAAAAAAAAGTCTGCCTTTTGACCTAATCTAGAATCAGTTTACTGTGTACTACCATTCCTTTCTCCTTACTGTCAGTCAGTGATCCAGACAATGTTTGGCTCACATGTGAATGCCCTCTGCTTCATTTTCTTTATTCCTTAACATTTGGTATTTATAGAGTGCCTACCAAGTGCCTACCAAGAAGACAGCACTATGCTAGGCCGGAGGGAGAGGAAGATGGATAGAATATGCTCCTGGACTCTAAAAACCTTATACTCTACAGAGGGTAACAGATACACAAAACAGTAATTAACTCAGTAGAGAATAAGCACCATGATAGATGTACACAGTGTATGATGGGGGCTACCTGTGGACTGAGTGAACTTGTTAACAAAAGCTTCCTGATTCTTCAAGCTAGACTTTAGCCAAGCAAAGGCAGGAGATCATCGTAGGCTGAAAGGTATGAAAATGGTACAGTTTGTAGAGAGAACTGCAAGTTGTTCCACAGTATTAAAGTGTAAGTATGAAGAAGATGACATGTATTTGTTCCAATGGGAGGAATGCCAGGGTGAATGTACTGGAAGATGAAGAGGAGATGAAGGCTTGATTAGGGGGACAGTAGTAGAGATTCAACAAATACTGAGCTACAAGTCATACACAAGATCCCTGGCCTCATAGTATTTTCAGCTTAGAGATGGACAGGAGACATATACAAGGAGTTATTGGGCAAAACTCAGCAAAAATAATGACTGGTTATCAGTCTTCACATTATATACCTGTGAACACTTGATATGAGATCATTTCTGCTTTCTTGAAACCTTTTCTTTGGCTTTTGGGGCCCCACACTTCGTTCTCTCCTCCTAACTCACTGGATACTACTGTATTTTTCTTCTTTGGCCCATCTCTCCACAGGTACCTGACTTCTACTTGAGTGCCCTACAGCTTCTTAGGTCTTCTCTAGATGCTTTAACTCCCTTAGTATTAGGCTATCTGCTGATGACTCCCAAATGTCTATCTCCAGTCCTTCTCCCTTTGTTGCCCTATATAAAGCTGCCTCCTTGCCAATGAATGGAAACACCAGTTAGGTAGCTCAAATGAAATGTATCAAAAACTGAATTCCTGGTACTGTCCCTCCAAACCCTTTCTACCCTCACCTTGCCCACCTTAATAAACAGTAAATCCAGTCCAGGGTAAGACACGCCCCCCCCCCCCATTTTACATTTGACATTAGCTTCTCTCTCACTCTTCATCTAATCTGTCAATCTTTTCAGCTCTTCTAAGTACAGCCAGAAGCTGACAACTTTTACCATCTCCAGTACTACACCCTCAAGTCCCCATCATCTACCATCAAGAATACTATGAGAGCCCCATAAGAGGTCTCCGGGTTTCTACTATAGCCAGTAACACCCCTGCCCCTAGAGCTGCCACAATGAGCCTTTTAAAACATAAACCAAACCAAATTACTCCAACCCCCCTTTATTTAAAACTTCCAATAGCAGCATCCTGTTTCAGAGTAAAAAACATGATTGGGGTCCTCCATTACCTCAATGAACTAACCTTCTGCCACTTATTCCTTCATTCCCTCTGCTGCAATCATACTGGTCCCTTGCTGGTTTTCTTTTTTTTTTTTTTTTTAAGATTTTATTTATTTGACAGAGATCACAAGTAGGCAGAGAGAGGAAGGGAAGCAGGCTCCCCGCTGAGCAGAGAGCCCGATGCAGGGCTCCATCCCAGGACCCTGGGATCATGACCTGAGCGGAAGGCAGAGGCTTTAACCCACTGAGCCACCCAGGCGCCCCCCACCCCACCCTTGCTGGTTTTCAATATGGTAAGATAGTCTTGCATGAGGGTTTTGCACTGTCTGTTCTTTTTGGTTCAAATGTTCTTACCAGATCCCTTCATGGTTCACTCCCTGATTTAATTCAGACCTCTGCTCAAATGTCACTTCATCAGAAAAAACTTCTGTGGCCAACCCATAAAAAGGAACTACCTCCCTTCCCTCTTATACTACTTTATTTTCATTCATACCATTCACTGAAGCTGACATATACATGCTTATTGTTTCCATCCACCAAAAGAGATGTTCCATAAGGATGGGGACTTTGTTCAGTTATATATTTACCATCTAGAACAATGCCTAGTAGATAGTATGTATTCAATAAGTATTTGTTTAGTAAGTCACCTGGTGGTATGTCTAAATGCTATTATCAAATATTATAAATTTGTCTAAGTATAATACAAAGTTTTCTACTTTACTGAAGAAAATGAAGCAATGAAAACTTTCAGACTCTCAAAATGGCATCAAACCACCTACCAGTATCTAGAACTACAGACTCTGCCTGTCTGCCAGTCACTATAGCCAAACTATCCATACTCTTATCCAAACACAATCTTTCTACCTCTGCATCAAGCCTATTCTCTCTAGTACACTCAAAAATATTGTTCCAACAACTGAATTAGTCTTCCTTTCCCTTGCCATCAAATTTCCCATCTCTATGGATTATTGCCATCAGCAAACAGGTGGCTACTTCTCCCATCTTCCTAAATAAATGAAGTCTCAACTCCCTTTCCTCACAAGCTACACTGTATTTCTCTGTGCAGCAATGCTCCTAAGAGTTGTCTGTACTCAGTGCCTTCTCATTCCTTTTCTCTCATACTCACTCATCATAGGCTCACTCCTCATAGGCTTTTGCCTCCAATATTCAAAAGAAACAGATGGTGA
The DNA here is from genome assembly GCA_003697995.1 of Taxidea taxus jeffersonii. Lineage (NCBI taxonomy): Eukaryota > Metazoa > Chordata > Mammalia > Carnivora > Mustelidae > Taxidea > Taxidea taxus. The sequence continues at coordinate 55,213 of ML109509.1, read as the reverse complement.
AGGTCACCAATGGCACTAATAAAGCTAGCCCAAAATTCTCAGTCCTCTCTAGACTTAATCATTTGACACAGCTAATTACTCCCTCCTCTTTGATAAAAGATCTTGGCTTAGCTTCTGGGACACCACACTTTCTGGGTTGTTCTCTTAAGCTCACTGATTCATCCTTTTCCTATACCTTGCTCTTGAACTCCTGGATCCAACTGCCTACTCAACATCTTTACTTTTTGTCTTTCCTATTTCAGGTGATGTAACTCCATACTTCTATGGGCTTACACAAAAACCTTTGAAATTCTCCCCTAGTCCCCTCATATCACCTTTATATCCAATCCCTAGCAAATCCTGTAAACTCTATCTTCAAAATGCATTCAAAATCCATCCATTTCTCACCATTTACATTGTAACCGCCCTGGTCTCTGCTATGGTCATCTGCAACTGGGTTACTGAAATAGCTTCCTATTAGGTTGCCCTGCTTCCACACTGTCCCTACACTTCAATCCCAACCTAGCAGCCCATATCTCTTTTCAGCTCCAAAACTCCCATGGCTTCCATTTCATTCAATCCTTACAAAAATCTGGCTACCTAGGATCTCTCCAACCATATCTATCATCTCTCCCTTGCACTCACCCTTCTACAGACACAATGTCTTCCAGGTTATTCTTAGAACATGACAGACCTGTACCTCCCTATGTAAGCCTTTGCAAAGGCGGCTCTTTCTATCTGGAATACTCTTCCTCCAGACATCCACTTGGTTCTTTTAATTCCTTCAAGTATAATATGTACTGAATGAGGCTTACACTGATGGCCGTACTTAAAATACCAACTTCCACTCCACTCTGGAACCTCCCAATCCCCCTTTTCCTTTTTTGATGGCACCATCACCTAACACATTATGTAATTATTTTCTGCATCCTCCAATAGGGACTTTTGTCTGTTTTGTTCACTTAAGTAAAGCAAGTGCCTGTAACTGACTCAAAATGGAAGCCAAATAAATATCTGTTCAGTAAATTAATGAGGACAAAAAACCTGAGTATGTGGGTAGGTGGGTTGGTGGGTGGGGGAGAGTTAAAAAGCACAAGGAGAGGTCCAAAAGGAGATAAACACCTGACAAAGTAGGAGTACCAAATCTTGTGTCATACTCTTTTGACAACAGTCTGTTATTTAGACAACAGCCATAAGTTAGCAATGATCTATCAGAAATTAAAACAATCCCATTTACAATTGTATCAAAATGAATAAAATACCTAAAAATAAAATTTATCCAAGGTGAAAGCCCTGTACACCAAAAACTATAAGATTAACTAAAGAAAGAAATTGAAGACAACAAAAATAAATGGAAAGATATTCCATGCTCATGGGATGGAAGAATACTGTTAAAATGCCCATATTACCCAAAGCAGTCTACATGTTCAATGCAATCCATATCAAAATTCCACTCTCATTTTTCACAGACCTACAACAATCCTAAAATTTATACAGAACAACACAAACCCACACACCCAAAGCAATCCCAACAAAGAACAGAGCTGGAGGCAACATGCTTCCTGATTTCAAACTACACTACAAAGTTAAAATAATTAAAACATTATGGTATTGGCATAAAAATGAATGAAACAGAATACAGAGCCCAGAAATAAACCCATATTTTTACAGTCCATTAACTTATCATAGAAGAGGCAAGAATATACAATGGGCAAAAGGGTAAATCTTCAATAAGTGGTGCTGGACCATTTTCTTACGCCATACACAAAATAAACAGAAAATGGATTAAAGGCCTAAATGGGAGGCCTGAAATCATAAACTCCTGGAAGAAAACATAGGCAGTAATCTCTTGGACATTACCCTTACCACCTTATTTATGCATAGGCCTTCTCAGGCATAGGGAACAAAAGCAAAAACTAAAACTACTGGACTACACCAAAATAAACTACTGGACTACACCAAAATTTTACACAACAGAGGAAACCATCAATAAAACCAAAGGCAACCTTGTGAGGGGGAGAGGATTTCTGCAAAGGATATATCTGATAAGGGGTTAATATCCAAAATATATGAAGAACTTCTATAACTCAACACCAAATCATCAAGTAATCTGGTTAAAAATTAGGCAAACCTGAATAGACCTCTTTCCAAAGAAGACGTACAAGTAAGTAGCCAATAGACGCATGAAAAGATACTCAACATCACTAATCGTTAGGGAAAGGCAAATCAAAACCATGAGATCTCACTTCATACCTATGAGAATGGCTAGTATCAAAAACACAAGAAATGTCAAGTGTTGGAGAGGATGTGGAGAAAAGGGAGCCCTCTTGTACTATTGGCAGGAATGTAAACTGGGGCAGCCACTGTGGAAAACAATATGGAGGGGTCTCAAAAAAAAATGAAAATAGAAATACCATATAATCCAGTAATTTCAGTAGTAGATATTAACCCCCAAAATTGAAAACACTGATTTGAAAAAATATATGCACCCCTATGTTTGTTGCTACATTATTTACAATAGCCAAGATATGGAAGCAACCCAGGTGTCCATCTGGAGAAAAATGGATAAGGAAAATGTGGTATATATACACAATGGACTATTACTCAGCCATAAAAAAGGATGGCATCGTGCCATTTAAGACAACATGGATGGAGGTAGAGTGTCTTATACTAAGTGAAATAAGTCAGACTGAGAAAGATAAATGCCATATGATTCTACTCACAAGTGGAAACAAAAGATTTAAAAAAACACCCATGCACACACAACCAAACAAACGGATAAACAAAAAGCAAACTCAGATCGGTAAGTAGAGACTGATGGTTGGCAGAGAGAAGAGGGGTAAGGAGTTGGATAAAATGGGTGAATGGGAGAGGTAGATACAGGCTTCTAGTTATGGAATGAGTAAGTCACGAGAATAAGGAATACAGTCAATGATATTGAAAAGCAATGTAACAGGATAGACAGTAGCTACCCTTGTGAACATAAGGTGTATCAACTTGCCCAATCACTAGCTATACACCTGAAACTAATGTAACATTATGTGTGTCAATTATACTCAAAACTCCCACAGAACTGTGGTGTATACAAAGAAATATTACTCAGCCATAAAAAAGAATATCTTGTCATTTGTGACAACACTGATGAACACAGAGGGTATTATGGGAAATGAAATAAGTCAGACAGAGAAAGACAAATACCATATGATTTCACCTACAGGTGGATTCTAAAAAAACAACAAAACAAAACAAAACACTCTTTAATACAGAGAACTAGTGATTGCCAGAAGGGAGGCCTTTGGCAGGAATGGGCAAAATACATAAAGGGGAGTAAATGGTATAAACTCCCAGTTATAAAATAAGTCAGAGATGAAAAGTACAGCATAGAGAATACAGTCAACAATACTATAATAACAGCAGTATGGTGACAGTGACTACACTTACCGTGGTGACTGAGTAATGTATAAAACGGTCAAACTGATACACTGTATGCCTGAGACTAATATTGTATGTTACCTACACTTCAAAACACAAAGGATACTACTAAAGTCATCAAACCACAAAGGAAGAGAGCAAGAAGAAAGGAAGAAAAGAAGTCCAAAAACAGCCAGTAAACGATTAACAAATGGCCGTAAGTACATACCAGTCAGTAATTATCTTAGCTGTAAATGCACTACATTCTCCAATCAAAAGAAACAGAATGGCTGAATGGATAAAAAACAACAACAACAGGGACGCCTGGGTGGCTCAGTTGGTTAAGCAGCTGCCTTCGGCTCAGGTCATGATCCCAGCGTCCTGGGATCGAGTCCCACGTCGGGCTCCTTGCTCGGCGGGGAGCCTGCTTCTCCCTCTCCCTCTGCCTGCCACTCTGTCTGCCTGTGCTCGCTCCTGCACTCTCTCTCTATCTGACAAATAAATAAACAAAATCTTAAAAAAAAAAAAAAAAGAATATTTAAAACAACAACAACAACAAAAACCCCAAGGCTCATCTATATGCTTCCTACGAGAACTCATTTTACATGTAACAACATATACAGAGATGGAAAAAGATACTCCATGCAAATGGAAACCAAAAGAAAACTAATGCAGCTATACTTATATCAGAAAAAACAGACTTAAACATAAAGACTGTAATAAGACAAGATGGGTGTCACATAATGATTAAGGGGTCCCATCCAAAACAGAACAGAACATTTGGAAATACTTGTGCACTCAGCATAGGAACACCTAGACATATAAAGAAAGTATTAACTGACCTAAAGGGATAAATAGCAATACAATAATAGTAGATTTCAATATTCCATTTACATCAGTGCATAGATCATCCAGACAGAGAATTAGTAAGGAGATATCAGTCTTAGAACAACATGTCAGACCAGACGAAATTAACATATATATACAGAACCTTCCATCCAAAAGCAGTAGAATACATATTCTTCTCAAGTGCACACGCAACACTCTCCAGGACAGATCAAAGGTTAGGCCACAAAACAAGCCAATGAATTTAGGTGGGCTGAAATCATATCAAACATCTTATACGACCACAATGGCACAAAACTAGAAATTACACAAAGAAGCCCAGAAAATTCACAATGTGTGAAGATTATGCAACATGTTACTAAATAACCAATGGGTCAAAGGAGAAATCAAAGAGAAATAAAAAAAAATGCCTTGAGACGTAAGAAAAGTTTGTTGGCTATACATCAAAAGCAGTTGTAAAAGGGAAATTCATACTGATAAAGGTCTACCTTGAGAAGTAAGAAAAGTTTCACAAACAACCTAACTTTACACCTCCAGGAACTAAAAACACACACAAAATAAATGAAGCCCAAAATTAGCAGAAGGAAGAAAATAAAGATAGAGGTGAAACAGAGATCTAAAAGAACTAGCAATTATAAATGAAAAAAAGAGCTGGCTCTTTGGAAAGATAAAACTGACAAGGCTTTAATAAAATTCACCTGGAAAAAATTCAAATAAATAAAATCAGAAATGAAAAACATGTTACAACTGACATCACAGAAATAGAAAGGATCTTAAAAGACTGCTATGAACAACTATATGCTAATAAACTGGACAACCTACAAGAAATTAATTCCTCAAAACACAGAACTGAACAATGATGAAAAAGAGAATCTGAATATACCAATTACACATAAGAAGATTAATCAGTAAACAAAAACTTCCCAACAAATGCAAGTCGGATCAGATGGCTTCACTGATAAATTCTACCTAACATTCAAAGAAGAATTAGTACCAGTCCTTCTCAAACTCTTTCAAAAAATAGAAGAGGAAAAAAAAAAATAGAAGAGGAGGGTCATGGGATTGAGGCCTATACTGGGCTCCCCACTCAGTGGAGAGTCTACTTGAAGATTCTCTCCCTTTGCACCTCCCCCAACTTGGGCGCTTAGTCATGTGCTCTCTCCCTCTCTCAAATAAATACATAAATCATTAAAAAAGAATAGAAAAGGAAACTTCTTCCAAATGCATTTGAAGAGTCCAGTATTACCCTGAAACCAAAACCAGACAAGGATGCCACAAGAAAAAAAAATTGCAGGCCAACATCCTTGATGAATATACATGCAAAAATCCTCAATACTAGCAAACTGAATTCAACAATACATTAAAAGCATCATACACCATGATCAAGGGGGATTTATTCGAGGAATAGAGGAATGGTTCAACGGCATCAAATCTGCCAATATGATAAACCATATTAACAAAATGAAGATAAAAATCCTATGACCATCTCAATACATGCAGAAAAAGCATCTGACAAAATTCAACATCCATTTATGGTAACTCTCAACACAGTGGATTTAGAGGGAACATACCTCAACATAATAAAGGCCATACAGGACAAGCCCATAGTTAACATCACAGTCAATAGCGATAAGCTGAAAGCCTTGCCTCTGAGATCACAAGACAAGATTCTTGCCCAATTATTATATATGACAAAGTACTGGAAGTCCTTCCAGAGCAATTAGGCCAAGAAATAGGAATAAAAGTCATCCAAATTGGAAAGGAAAAGGTAAAATAACAAAACTACCAGAGAAATAAAACAATCACATTTGCAACTGCATCAAAAGGAACAAAATACCTAGAAATAAATCTAACCAGGAGGGGAAATATTTGTATGCTGAAAACTATAGAACATTAATAAAAGAAACTGAAGATGACAAAATAAATGGAAAGATATTCCATGCTCATGGGTTAGAAGAATATTAATAATATATTCTTACTACCCAAAGCAATTTATAGATTCAATGCAATCCCTATCAAAATCCCAACGATATTTTTCAGAGACAGAACAATCCTAAAATTTGTATGGAAACACCAAACCCTCAATAGCCAAAGCAATCTTGAGAAAGAACAAAGCTGGAGGAATCATTCTCTTGATCCCACAATATTACAAAGCCATAGTAATCAAAACAGTATAGTACTTGCACAAAACAGACACACATCAACAGAATGTAATAGCCCCTAATGAAGCCATGCACAGATGCTCAATGAATGAAGAAGTCAAGACCATCTGTTGGGGGAAAGGACAGTATCTTCAATAAATGGTGTTGAGAAAACTACACAAACACATGCAGAAAAATGAAACCGGACCACTAACTTCCACACTGTACACAATAATCAACTCAAAATGGATTAAAGACTTGAATGTAAGACCTGAAACTATAAAACTCCTAGAAGAAAACACAGGTACAGTAAGTTCCCCGACACTGGTGCTATGATTTTCTTAATTTGACACCAGAAGCAAAATTTAAAAAAGCAAAAACAACGGTAGGACTATCTCATATTAAAAAGCTTCTGCACAGCAAAGGAAACTAACAAAACAAAAAGGCAACCTACTGAATGAAAAAAATTGCAAATCATATAAGAAATTAATATCTAAAATATATAATTCATACAATTCAATAGCAAAAGAACAAGTAACTCAATTTAAAAATTGGCAGAAGATATGAATAGACATTTTTCCAAAGAAGACATACAGATGGCCAACGGACACATGAAAAGATGCTCCACATCACTAACCATCAGGGAAATGCAAATCAAAACCATGAGATATGACCTTACATCTGTCAGAATGGCTATTTTCAAAAAAGACAAGAAATAACAAGCGTTGGTGAGGATATGGAGAAAAGGGAATCCCTGTGCGCTACTGGTGGGAATGTAAATTGGTAAAGCCACTATGGAAAACAGTGTGGACGTTCCTCAGATAATTAAAACATGACCACCATGATAAAGCAATTCCACTACTGAGTATTTAGCCCCCCGAAATGAAAACACTAACTTGAAAAGCAACATATATGTTCACTGCAACATTATTTATAATAGCCAAGCTATAGGAGCAACCTAAGTGTCCATCAATGGGTAAAGAAACTGTGAGGAATATATCACAATGGAATATTATTCTGCCATAGAAAGAATGAAATCTTGCCATTTGTACCAGGAATCAATATCATGGGCATTATCATTAAATGAAGTTAAGTGAGACAGAAAAAGGCAAATACGTATGATATTGGATACATGTGGAATCGAAAACCAAAAAGGGAAAAAAAAAAGCATGTAGATTCAGAGAACAGACTGGTAGTTTCAAGGCTGGGGACACAATATAGTAGAGGGAGTCGATGTAAAACAGACATAGAAGGTTTGAATCATTCAAAATATTGACTTTTATAAATATGCTACATACACAATATAAGAGTTAAATATAAAAGAGACGACAAGTGAAACTGGAATTTTGAACACAAAGGCATACAGCCAAAGAGGTTCAAAGTAATACTAAACAAACATAATTGTACATAAAAAAAAAAGGCAACATACTGAATGGGAGAAACTATCTGCAAATCATGTATGTAATAAGAAGCTAATATCCAAAATATATAAAGAATTCATACAACTCAACAGCAAACACACCGATTAAAAAACGGGCAGAACTGATTCAAACAGACATTTTTCCAAAGAACACATACAAGTCAACAACAGACATATGAAAAGATAGTTTAAGACCACGAATCCTCAGGAAAATGCAAATTAAAACCACAATGAGATATCACCTCACACCTGTTATAATGGCTATTATTATCAAGGCAGGAAATAAGTGCTGGCGAGAAGGTAGAGAAAATGAGACCCTTGTGCACTGTTGGCGGGAATGCAAACTGCTGCAAACACTGTGGAAAACAGTATGGAGGTTCCTCAAAAATTAAAAATAGAACTAGCAAATGATCCAGCAACTCCGCTTCTCCTCTTTATTTGACGAAAACGAAAACACGAACCTGAAACTGATGTGTCAATTATACCTCAATAAATACTAATTTAAAAAGGAGCTCCAAGTTATTTAAACATTTGTTAAAGTTACTTGCTTTAATGATCTTAGATTCTTAAAAATTTCTTATGCAATGTTCAAATCTGTTAGATCTGGTATCCGCCGCATCAATTTCGTGCTCCTTCATTCTGCAGTTGAGAAAATTACAAGGGCTCCACGTTCGGAATTAACTCTGTAGTCCTAGTCCTGTTTAAATCCATTACCCTGAGGGAGCTGGCTTGAAGTTTAAGGCTGACTTCAAGTAAGCGAAGCAGCATAGAATGAGACACTCACGGAATGCGCTCCCCTGATATTTGACAAAAGCAAACAACACAACACAACCCTAGATGCGTAAAGACATTCACCTGAGGACCTTCCCCAGGACCGCTCGGCTGGCGCCCCGACGACCACAAACCTCCCGGCAGAGGACGCCACCGCCTCCCGCACTTTTCATTCGCGGGTACTGGCCGCGGGGGCCACCCGGCAGCTAAGTCGGTAACGGGCCCACCCTGGGCCCCTGCCCTCGGCGCAGCCCTCCAAGACCCAACCAACCGCAGCCCCACCTCTCGGGGACCGCAGGGAGCGCGGGCCCGGCTCACCAAGTACCTGTGGTGAAGGCGCTTCCCGCCGCGGAGCGGACTGAAGCGGTGCAGCCAGCAGTCCAGCAGGAAGCACCCACTTCCCGACCACCTCTTCGGCCGCCGCAGGAGCCGCAGAGCTGTGCCGACGACCCGGAAGTGCTCGCGGAACCTGGAAGTGACAGCATGCGCGTGGGCCAGGAGGCCCCGCCCAGTCCCGCTCCTACTCGCCACTCCGGACTTGCCTGGGGAGGGCGGGTTGTGGAGGGAGGAGGGGTGTGGGGCAGGCAGCTTTCAAGCCCCAGACAGGTGAACTGGCTGCCTTTCCGAGTAATTCACCAGGTTTGCTAAATCATGCATAAGAGAATTCTAACTTTGAGAGATTAATCTTATCCACTGTTAGATACACGATTAGGAATGTTAGGGCAGTCACACTTTATGCCTTAAGTATGTTCTAGGTAATACTGTTGAAGACGCTGCAATACTAAACTGAAGACAAATTGTGAAGATTAGAGCAGGACTTACCATTCAAAACAGGGCTGCAATTCACTTAGCCCAGCATGCTCTTGTGATTCCTGAAGAATTTTAATGTGGGAAAATTTGTATTTAAAATTTGTACCTAATGGAAGACAAACACTTCAATATATATTGGGTTTATAAAAATCCAAATGGTATCCTAAATGTGGATTAAAGGCAGCAATATGTGTACAGCTGTCTGCCATTAAGTAGCTGAACAGTGATTAAGTGTTACCAAGTAGACCCACTCTGAGCAGGCCTATAAGCAGAACAGAGTCTCATTTATGGCATGTTTTCAGCCACTTTTTGAACTTTTATTGTTGGATTCCCCACTACTAAAATGATTCTAAATTATAAAATACAAAGTGTGATAATTAAGGTAATGTTTAAAATTAAAACAGGATGAATACTTCATGCCCTTGAAAAATAGGAAGTAGCACCCAGACTACAGAAAGAGAAACAAAAAGTCTTAAACTATTTGAAAGGCTTATGAGATAATTCAGTGTAAACATTTAGTAGCCTAATGGAAGACAAAAAAAAGTGATAAAAATGAGTCAAAAACAAACTTTCCAATTAATTTATTTAAATTCATTAATGTTGCAAAAATATGACGTGCAACAAATCAGGACACAAGTTACCATGTTCCTAACAAGTCAAAGGAAAATAAAATATTACATCTCCTTAATAAATCATGACCAACCCTATTATTTCTTACAGGATCACATCAACATCTTGCACACACAGTCTTCAGAACTGAATTTCTCACACTGTAAAATAACAGCACCAGGCTAGGCAACATCAACTGAATAGTAGTGAAATGATCACAGCACACTGTCTAAATGGCAGCACGTGAACTTATATTAAAAAAGATAACTTGAAATAAAAAAATTTGAATTTTTGAAATATGTATCCAAGTGTGTAGGTGTCTAAGTCACTCTGAATTGTGTTCTATGTGAATCGTGTCCTGTCCTATGGATTGTGCAAGTCAGTGACCCTGAACACACTTCCAACATTTACTAGCTAGGTTTACGTAAATAGATGGTTTAAGGGACGTAACTTTAGAAAGCTCGTATATAAAAAGTGCAGCGGAATAGCTAATTGGTATTATTTTCCAAGTTCCTCCTTGGCCACACTGATTGTGAAAGTACAAAGATTCCAAAATGTAAATGTTTTAAATGAGTTTTTTTTTTAAGATTTTATTTATTTATTTGACAGAGAGAGATCACAAGTAGGCAGAGAGAGGAAGGGAAGCAGGCTCTCCGCCGAGCAGAGAGGCCCGATGCGGGGCTCGATCCCAGGACCCTGAGATCATGACCTGAGCCGAAGGCAGAGGCTTTAACCCACTGAGCCACCCAGGCGCCCCCAAAATGTAAATGTTTTAATCTCCTGTAGAAGGTCTTACAAGATAGAATTAGACAGCTATATGAAGCAAACAGCTCAATATTATTCTTTATCGATCTAAAAGCTCAATTAAACCCCTGATTTTCATCAGGTGTTTAAGTGCTTTATGTGAACTTCTCATAGCATCCTTAAAAGTAATTCTCAAAACATAAGAAATTAAATAGATCTATCATATACAGTTGCAACAAAGTAACAGCGATGTTCAAATTTTAGTGTCACTCCTCCTGTTCAACACAATACTTATTTTCAAGTACCATTTAGAACTTCAAAAGAAAGTTACTTTACTGGGACTCACCACTGCTCTGATTCTTATTCATTCAGAATCTTGCAACCGGGGTAGAGGTGAGTGAAAGGATCCCTAGGTAATTCTTCTGTACTATTAGAGCACTGAGTACAAAATCTCCCACTTCCCTTACCAGCTGACCTTCTCAGGCAAGTCCAAATTCTTCAGGCTTTCTCCCAGCGACTCCAATCACACAATTCCTGTTCCCTGTGACAAGGATAAACTCTAACAGAATAGTTGGTCTAACTAATAAGCATATTAACTCTCCTCTACTCCTTCCTTTTGAGGTTTGTGATCCATTTCTCAAATATCTAAATATTTGAAAAAAATAAGCAAGAAAACATGATGGAGTGGATTAGCAAATTTCTATTTTCAGCCTATCTTCTCCCTTCTGACTGAGCAATGTTAGCAATTTTCCACATATAACACGGGGAAAAGAATGAAGCTACTGTCACCTTATATACACACCTTTACTGATCTCAACAAGAAACTGGCCTGTTCTAACCAATAACACCCTAATGCTAATTTACCCCTCAACTGAAGAAATCTAAAAAAGCCACTTCTGCACTAAATCAAACACTTCCAAATTCCCTGAGCACTAACATAAAAACTGCCAAATAGTAACACTATAGTCATCTACAAGAAGTCTCTATCAAAAAGCAGATCCTTTACTTTTTTAAATTCTGAAGTTGTAGTTGAAGAACTTCTAGCTACTGATATACAATCAGCAAATTTCAGTATTCAGTGCAGTTGCTAAATAGTGCTATTCATTTTGGAAGACTACATTAATGCTTATGTTTCATAAAATATGAAAAATAATCTAGCCCTAAACTTTAATCTGAGCACTGTAATTGTTGACCCTCTCTGTTCAAATTTGCTTCTGTGTGAAGAGACAAAGCAGAGGAAAATATAAATTCTCATTAGAGGTATTGTCAGCCTTTGTACTCTTCACTCCAGGCTTTTTTCACATATTCTATGTGAAGCCTGAAGGTTTTCCCGTTGGACACAAGAAAGCCTGTTCAATAGTGCGAAGAGCTGCCATACATGGTATTTCCCTTACCAGGGACACATTCAGTGCCATCTGAGGTAACAGCTACTCTAAAGTTCTTTCTCTTACTTCATTGTTATCTTCCTTTCAAACTACCCTACTAGGCCCTCCTTAGGATCCTATCCTTTCCATGCCATCAACTGAGTTAAAGGCTATTAAGCTTCAAGTAGGAGGCCAATGCAGCATTTTTCTTGGTGCTACTTAGGAATATAATCAAGCAGAACACAACCAAATTATGAGAAACTTTGGATAAAAAAGAGACACTCGAGCCCAAGTATAACAAAATATAGTGGCAAAAATAAAATTAAACCAGTTAAGTTAGAACCACGACCCCAATAGACAGATAAAATAGTACAATTTTTTGTACTTTCATTTCAATCAGCAATGGAAAATTAAAATTGAATGATATGGGAGAAATGTCATATAGTGATAAATTACAAATAACAAACTTCCTAAGTGCTTTTCCTCTAACCTACTAGTAATGATCTTAAACCTTACAGTTATGAAACATTTATTATGGGGCATGTCCCTATACCAGATTCCATTAAGGTGTAAGGTAGAGCAGGTGTCTTTTAATCCACTGATTCACAACACATGCCTTTCATTATATCCCAAGTGTTATCACTGTTCCCTCTGAACTTTCATGTTCTAACAGATTAAAGGTTACTTGTACTTTAAAAAAGTATTTAGGAACATGCACCACCTTTGCAAAAAGTTGTATCTATAGTTGGGGACAATGCTTGCAAAAGCAAAAGTGAATAAATGCAATAAACTGTTGACCCTGAAGAACTGTGTACTTTATGTGGAAGAAAACCACCTATGTAAAAAGTTCAGCAAATTTTGAACAGGATAAATATGTATAGAGAAAAGACTGCTTAAAGAATTCTATGAATATAGACTCTAATCACAATTAAATTCATTGATCCTTTATTCACAATTCTCACATGGTAAATTCAGAAGGAATGCCTAAGTTGTTATTGTTAGTTTGCTTTTTCAATACAAACTTTCTCTGAGGTTTGAGCAAGCAATAACGGTTTGGGCTTCATTTGATATAATAGCATTAGTTTAGGATCTGTCTACGGTTGTTGGATCCAAGTTAAGTCAGAAGACTGCTGAGGAACATCTCATCCTGGGAATCCTCCAGCATCTCCCATAATTGGACTTAGTTTAGCATGCCAAGTCTATAACTAAAGAGGACAAAATGTAAAGGAAAATTCTCTTTTTTAGTAGAAACTTTATATGAAAAATGGCAATGGTAAAAGCCACATGTGTGTTCAGTCTGGGACAGAATAAATCCTAAAAGCTTAGCTCTCATCTGCTTCATTTTGCTACTCTAGCACATTCTTTTATAAATTACCTTATAGGAAGGGCTGGGGTGTGGTAGTACCCTTAAACTTGGAGGATACTAATTTCTCCACATGTGTATGAGACACACAAGCAAATGATACTATCAGATCAATCTCTTGTTTTAGGATGATTTTGTGGGTTATTAAGTTCTGTTTGGGTACCTCAGTACAATGTATTTCAATGTAGAGTCAAGGTACTTACCAAATTAAACGAAAAGTTTATATGCTTATATCCCATATTGTCCAAAACAGCATAATGTAATGATGCTCTAAGACTTACAAAATAACTTAAATTTACAGTACTGTCAACATGATTCCACAAGGTCAAACCCCTACCTCTGCTATCAAGTTTCAGTAACTGATACAGAAGTATTTTGGTAAAGTGCCCACACTGAAAGCAGTTAAAAAGCAGCCCCTATTTTCTACAGAAAAATAGTGACAGTGAGTAACTCATCACATTCTCTGAACACTACACTGCACTCACAAATTCTGGAGAGTGATACCCTGGACACACAAGCTTATTTCACATTAGTGAACAGACCTAAAATTTTTATAAAGTTCTGACTTTTGGCCAGAAGATAAAATGTCCCATATATACATATATACAAACCCCACTTCTTAGCCTCTTAAATTCTGTAGTTCTAAAAATGGCTTTTTGACTTGTCTTTACAGTTTAAAAAGGAAAATGTGTGCAATACATCTGTATCTGCACTTCTAAATTAAGGAACAGTAATAAATGAGGGGAAAAAAACTTAGGATAGTATTAATTTACTTAGATTATGTACATGACCTTTGGGTATTCATGAGAACCAGTTTAACTGTCCCTCCCCTTATGAGCAACTCTGTTTTCTAAGTTACCCAGGAAATGTATTTAACCATTTACAAAAACAAAAATTCGAACATGCACTTTACAAATCATGGTCTTATTTACCTGCATATTCTTCCACAAGACAGGTATACATTAAAAAATATTGCTCAGAAACAAAAATATATATTATCTCTTTCCTTTACCATTTAGGCATATAAATAGTTTACTGAAGATGATGCATCATTCAACAAACAAATGCAAAAACTGCTTTATATAAAGTGTGGTTCTCTGCTATTTAGCAATATAAAATACAAAATGATTACAATATAATTAGCTAATAAGGAGCTAAATTCAAGAGATTTGCAAACCAATACAGCAGTGAACAGTCCCTTATACAAAAGTCCAGTAAGGAAGAGTCAAGTCAATTTTGTAACAGGCTACATAAAAATGAGGGCCAATAAATGCATTATAAATGCAAAAAAGAGCACTGCTTCATCAGCACATTCTTCAGTCTTGTTTGGACTAGACACCAAACTTACTGTTCACTTTTCGGTTCATCTTGTTTTCCATTAAGCTCTTGATCAACTCTGTTTAATGAAAAATAATAGAGATAATAAGACACGAGCAACTAAACAATTTTCTTTCTAAAAATTGTGACTACTTTTAGCATAGAATATTATTCTGTTAAAAACAAAGCTTTGCAAAGAAGCAGACATAGTAAAAAGGTTACCACATTTCACCAACCAGGAAAGATAATTTTTAAAGACAAGAGGACACTGGCAAGAAATGTGCTTGTTGTTTCTTTGAAGATTACTGAATACTGTACACACAAATGTTCAGAGCTTTATTAAAGCTTAAATTGTAACAGGTATATTAAAATCTTAAACTGTAGCATGGCTGGGATCTAACTGATTAGACAGTGGCAGGAAAAACAACTCCCTCAAAAATGATTTTTGTTAACTGAAATACTAAAATGTCACTAATGCTACCAACTGATCCATAAAAATGCATATTTACAGAAACGATTCTCCAAAATTTTTTTATTAGTATACATAGGATATAAATGCCTTTCACTTATTTTGATAGTAAGAAGCCATCAAATAATTGGAAATCTAGATGCGGTTAAAAATCGAACTGAATTAGAGTGGGTTGCATAGAGACCTATCAAAATTTAGGCAAGTGGGTATTAGAAGAATTATGTAATTACAACACAACTATAAACAACACCTTAAGGATAATGTACAACAGTCTACTACTCTTTGTACTAGTCTGAATTACTGATGGAGGGGAGTTTAAAACAACTTGGTACAATATATGAAGATACTTTTCACACTTGTTTCCATTACTATGATCATCACCACCCATTACTAGGAGCACCTGAACAGTAGTGAATGAGACGTAAAAGTCTTGGTCTGTGGTAAAATCAAATTAGTAACATTTAAAAACATTTTTTATGCTGGTATCAAAAATATAAAAGGTATATAGTCTCGATAAGGTATGCAATATACATCCAGTCTTTTCAACATCTAAAATCTGTTGAATCAGTTCTTATAAACTAATTTCACAATTACTTGATTTTTCAACTACATTTAAACAGTTTAACAGCTGCAATCTCTCCAGCCACACTTGCACTGAGTCACTACTGTGTGTGCACATGGAGTTCTGAATGCTCCTTATACCCGGTACTCATCATAGAGATTTCACCTTAACTAAGCTCCTCCACAAAGAGCCTCTGTTACATTTTTAAAAATATGCTCCTTTAAAAAAAAAAAGCTCCTTTATTTTTAAAACTTGAATGTTACCATCTTTAAGCTGATAAGTATTTATTATTTTTTTTAAGACTAACCGTGCCAAAACGAAGTGTCTGAAAGATATACATAGTGATTCTATTACAGTTAAACAAGACAAAAATTAAAATAAAAAAAAAGGAAAAACTCAAGATAAAATAGTATTGCTAGATATCAAACAATATATTAAATAAAAAGTATAGTTCCACTATTTTTCTGATGCCTAAATTCCAGGTAACTAAATACTAAGAACTTTGTAAAAAGGCACAATACAGCAGATTTTATCAACAAAGGCAATTCATTTTGAAATCTATGAAGCAGGTGGCTTCATTATACAATTACAGATTGTATTTTTAATTTCAGTTATCTGTCTGGCAAGTGTATACCAGTGCCTAGAAAGGAAAAAAATAATCAGCAATATCTAAAATTACCATCCACATCTCTATGTTAAAATGTTTGTTAAACTGGTAAGTGTCCTATAAAAATGTAAAGCTATGGTTCCATCACATGGTCAACTGAATTCTTGCTCATCAACAGAGTCAAAATGTGTTCAAAGAATTAGTTCCTTTTAATTGTTTCCTTAGAATGGTCAAAATGATAATAACTACATACAAATCTCTCAACTTAAGAAAGACTGTATTAAAGCTGTTTTGCTAATTTGTTTTTATTTAAAAAAACAAATCCATTAACAAGTCAGTTCCAAATCCTACACTGTTCTAAATTGCTATATAAAATGGTAACTATTTTATACCTTGCCTTTCATCTTCTATGCCAAGATATTAATAGCTAATAGTTTGTTATGCTCAAAGCAGAAGTATTCAAAATTAAAGATGGAAAGCAGAGTGTTTAACTATTTAACGGTATATTATTGAATTTTAGGTATTTTATCATATGTAGAATTTGACTGGTTAGCAGGCCATTTAAGCGTATAGGGAAATCAATGTTGGTTAGCCAAAGAATATGTGCATTGCAAATATACTCATAAACCCCAGGGAAATAAACTGTTTCTTTAAAAGAGTATATATATATTTATCAAAAGCACTAATTAGACATTTAAGTAATATGGTGAAACAGATAAAAAAGTCTTAGAGGTAATTGGTTTTCCAAATAGTTTTCTTAGCAGTTTCTTTGGTTTTGCTATCAGTATATATAACATGAAGGTGTGAGGAGGGGCTATGACCTTTAATTCTTAGTGGGCATTATACATGGTGTTAGAACAGGGTGATTCCAAGCCATATTCCGCATCAGGAACTTCAGATTCACTCTATATTTGAATTCTGGGGTATGTTTATATTTACAAATGCTGTTATCTTTGTCTACAAGCTAACCAACCAGTAAGGAAGAGTTAGTCTGTGCAATGCAAATGGACTAGTCTAGATGCAACCCAGTCAAGGTGTGCATATACCTTTTTTGTTTCTTTTTAAACTTTTCTTCTTCATACCTTGGTAGGGAAGAGTTATTGCAGTAAATATACATGTTATGAAGATGAACAAAACTTGAAAAAAAGGCACTAACAATAAACTCATATAAGTCTGCAGGCAAAACCAAAAATATTTAACACACTATGTAGAAAGTCAAAATTGATCTAAGAAATCTCACTTTGATGCATTCAACAGACTAAACCTCAGATCAGTAGATCAAAAAACTTTTTTAACATTATAGCAGAGTGGTATCCAAGGATTTATGTTAACAGCCTTCTACCAAGTCCTTTTAAAAAATTAGATGGGAGGTGAATTCAGTAGACAGAATATATTCCAGCCACTGGAATGAACCAAGGTTAGGCTGATATAAATAGTTCACCAGTAACAGGATTATTCAGTGCATGGATGAATTTACTCAAATTTGGAGAGCAGCATGTTCAAGTTTGGAGAATGTTCTTAACTACTGACTGATCAGGAAATGACCTCTTAAGATTGTAAATAGTCTTTAAAAATAAATAGTCTTTAAAAATAAAAATTAACTACAACCAGAAATAATCCTTCCTGTTTCCTCAGATGATGGCCTGAAGAAAAGAGTATGGGGAAGGTGCTGGAAAATGGCTTCTTTCCCTTTTCCTTAGTTACAAAAACAAGAGCAGTTACAAAATATTTATCATACAGGAAGTGAAAAAGGATGAGTATTGAAAAATATTTACCTCTTGCACATCAATATATAAAGATCCAATACAATTAAAGAAATAAAACAAAACATACTGTTTTATGCATTCTGGTATGCCAACATACTCCATGGGGACAAGTTCCGCTAGTTCTGCCAAATTAAAGACGTATCTAATTTTTTGGCTGAATTTTGAGCTATGGAAGAAAATAAAGATAATTACCTCAATATTCTGACCAACAGAATTAACAAGAAATTCACATAAGGAGCTGGTGTTTTTGTTTCTTTTTTTTTTTTTTAAGTCAATGACTCTCAGAATATTACCTAATAAAGGGTCTTGTGACAGCTAGAAGTGTTCTGATAAACCATGAGGGGTGTACAATGATTAGTGACTTTAGGTTTTTCCGTAACCTGGAGTTAAAAAAGAAAAGAAAAAGAAACAAAAAATTTAAAGCTCTATAAATTCTAATGCTAGGAAAAAAGGTATGTGCAACTTTACACACACACACACACACACACACACACACACACACACACACACCTCATCCAGAAGTTAACTTAGATGTGATATTCCTAAAGACAGGAAAATATACTCTTTAATTCTGATGGTCTTTTCTACTGCTATGAAATGAGCTTTACTTCATTTGGCTAAATTTATGTCCACAGTATAGCCTGTCATTAAATGTCTCCTAGATATATTCACTTGTCTTTAGAATTCTGTCAACCAGGGGTAGAGGACAACACCGAATACGAAATTTCATTTTTCAGGATGAGAGGGGAACTGGTACTCATTTCTTCAACACCATGAAAGGCACTATGCCACAAGAACAGGAAATGTAAATCAGATCTAATACATTCTTATGGAGTATAAAATTCTGAATAAAAATTACCGGCATTACCCTGAATGACTTAAAATGACCAAATAAAAACTGCTGTTTTATTATGCATATTCCACACTTATGTAAAGTGGCCATTAAGGATTTTTTTTTTAAATCATAAGAACTAGCCCATGCCATGTTTAGGTATTTAAAGAAACCTATTAATGAATGTGAGTTCATTAAACTAGTTCATGTTAGCTATAGTTTAAATCAAACCAACTAGAGATTTGAAGTTCCTTCCATTCGCATGGATGACTAACTCTGAGGAGAATACACTCCTTAGAGCTCATTCCAAAGTAAGATTATGCTAAGCATCTTAAAAACCATAAAATATGCTAAGCACTATGAGTCAGGCAAAATTCAGAATGTATTAAAATAGGAAATGTATTAAGTTCTCCATTCTTTCCCAAAACACAAGTTATAGGGAAATGTTCAATGTGGTACAAATAAGGAGAAGAAAAGGACTATTTTATAGGTTTGTTTTAAGGAATTATTCTTTATTAAACAGATCAAAACTAATTTCCTTCATGATATTCTAGAATACTGAAGTGAGAAAACAGAAACATGTTATAAAATTCACAAATATAATTTATGGTCCCCTTAAGGGACCAAGGAAATAAAATTGAATAAAGCTATTATAAAAATTATTCAGACTAGCTTTCAATGTGTATTTACAATACCTTCTATCAATTTGCTGATAACATTTCCTGAGCCATCCCAGACTGGGCATTTTTCTCCGAGTTGTAGCACCATTTAAATAAACTATCATGTAGTTTTCTGCTACTAACAGCTCCAAAGTGCCAATAACATACCTATTAAAATAAATTAAGTTTAAGCCTTAAATACTGCTTTACAGAACCAAGAAAATTATCCAAATTATATAATGCTCTTCCTTCCCTTCAATGGCAGCAAAACCAATTAAAATTTCAGAACTGCATTAGTTGGTATTATGAATATGTAATTATAAAAGAGTTACCTTCTAGAAATACACATTTAAAAGTCTATGGATGAACTGACATGATTTCTGGGACTTGCTTCAAAGTTATACAATGGAAGAGTATACATTTTGGGAATGAAGTATAAACCGATTACCTGTGGAAGTGTTTGATTCATACACAAAGATTCAATACACTTCTTTTACCTTCATATAAGTTTGAAATTTTCCCAGTAAGTTTTTTTTAAAAACACCACTAACTTGAGAAATAGAATGACTCTGTGGAAATAGAATTGAGTCAGTCCAGTTACATTTGGCTTTTTGAGAGTAAATGCAGTTTAGCCATATGATTTTGAGACAAAAATAATTTCTTTACATTTAATGTAAAATAAAGAAGTTAGAACAGATAATTTGAAATACCCATTCCAGTTTTAAACTGACAATTTTCCTGTTGAGTTGGAAAATGCACAGTTTGATAATGCCAAAGAATAAGGACTTAAAGAACTGGAATGGGGATAATTATAATCTTCTCCCAGGTAAAGTTCATGTCCTTAAACTGAAATCTAATTAACCCAGAATTCTGTCCACAATTTTCTGTGAAGGCATACTTACTTAAAGAGATTGTCCATCAGGTATCTATAGTTAGGCTGACCACTTTCAGGCATAAAACAGACAGCAAACACAACAATGGCATTTAATCCATCCCCGTAATATCCTGAAAAATAAGTCAAAGATAAAATCAGCATGATTTTATTTTTCCAGAGGAAATCTGTACAGCTGACAGATTATAGTGGTTCATGTTCCACAAACTTTTTGAAAAACACATGGTTTCTTTTTTAACCTTATAGAGCCTTATAGATCTTCAAATCCCCTATTCTCAAAATGAGAATAAAATCTGAAGAGGAAATAGTGGGCATAAAAAACAGGAACCCATTTAAAGTGGCATAATCAGAAAGCCAGTCTTATTTTAATAAATAGACAAAACAAATGATATAATCCAAGCAGGGATAATATGAAAACATCTGCAACACCCTCATGCAAGTTACGGTTAAAGTGGGTGCTTCTGAAAAATTACTTTTACACTCAACAATCCCTGGCATTTTTAGATTTTAGAATACTGAGAACTACAATTACACCTCCAACAATTTTAACTGAAGAAAAAGTGTTAAAATGGATATGTTTATTATAATCTCTAGTATCTAGTAACATTGTTTTAACTTTCATTTCTATTGTTTACAAACACGCACTTTTGAAAAGCTTTAAATACTCCAAGTACATTAGCATCTATCTCAATCTCTTAGTCACAAAACACACTGTGATAATTCAATAGCATAAAATGGTCCTAATTATTTCCCCCTAATATAAATAAAGCGCTCTTTCTGAAAGATACTAGGTTTAAACCACGAGGCAGGTCTCACAACTTGTTTCCTATAAACTGGCTGAATTAACGCAAGACTGTGAACTTCTGATCCAGATTATCCTGTTTTCTTCATCTGAATAGGATCAAATTAGGCGGAATAATGTAAATGCAAACATTCAAGTGATTTGCTTTCAGATGAATGAAGACTATAGAAATATAGATGGGAATGCATTTGGCAGAAAGTAAATTAAGTAGAAAGGACTCTACATAAAAAAAAAACCAATCTGTTTAATCTATGTGGTCCCCTTTCCTGCATTAGAATTTCAGGTAATAAGAAATGT
Organism: Taxidea taxus jeffersonii; assembly: GCA_003697995.1. Lineage (NCBI taxonomy): Eukaryota > Metazoa > Chordata > Mammalia > Carnivora > Mustelidae > Taxidea > Taxidea taxus. Next base: position 33,552 of record ML109509.1, on the reverse strand, counting down.
TCTAAAGAATGACTTGCATTTTGACTACCATTAACGTTCTGAAACTATTTACAGTGTCTAAGGCAAACTTCTATACATGGCACAGTTAGGATGGTTAAAAGTTATAATCATACTCCCATAGCTTTTCCTATTTGACTTGTGATTTAAGAAATGAAGCCTTATATTTTTGGATATCCTACAAATACGCAAAGCTGGTGCTCCATAAAAATGTGGTATGGACTAGTTCTGTACTTTATGGTAAAACTAAATGATTTATTCAGGGTTTTAACGTTTGATTTTTTTTTTTTTGAAGATTTTATTTATTTATTTGCCACAGAGAGAAAGAGAGCACAAGCAGAGGGAGCAGCAGGCTCCTGCTGAGCAGGGAGACCAATGTGGGGCTAGATCCCAGGACACCTGGATCATGACCTGAGCCGAAGGCAGACAACCAACTGAATTACCCAGGCATCCCTATTCAGAGTTTTAATGTAAAATAAGAGTCATAGTTTAAAATGCCAGGTTTTACTTATATATACAAAAGATAAGTACAATAATGTTCAAAGCAGTTTTACTCATAATGGCCCAAATAGGAAACAACTCATATGTCCATTAAAAGAAAAATGAATAAGCCCATTGTGGCTTATCCATATAATGAAATACTACTTAGTAACGAAAAGGAATGAACAACAGACACAAACAACATGGATAAATATAAAAAACATGCTGAGCAAAAAAAAAATCAACAAAAGAGGGTATACTATATGATTCCAGTTAAATGAGATTCTAGAACAGGCAAAAGTAATCATGGGGGCAGACATTAGAACAGTGGTTACTGGAGGGGGGTATTCATTGGGAAGGAGTTTGAGAGAATTTGGGGGGGCAATTAAATGTTTTACATGTCTAGCTGTAGGTGATATGGTTATATGGGCATTTGTCAAAACTCACTGAATCCAACATGTCAGATTAGAACACTCTGAAGTGAAAAAGTCAGAAAGAAGAAAAACAAATACTGTATGATGTCACTTATATGCAGAATCTAAAAATGCCAAACTTAGAAACTAAAATGGTGTTTACCAGGAGCTAGGGGGGAAAGAGGATATGTTGGTCAAAGGGTACAAACTTACAGTTATACAATGAGTAAGTTGTAGGGATCTAATGTACAGCATAGTGACTATACACAGTAATACTGTATCATGTACTCAAAAGTTGCTAAGAGAATAGATCCTAAATGTTCTCACCACAAAAAAGAAATGGTAATCATTATGCAATATGTATTGTATCAGATCAACACGTTTTAACCTTAAACCTAATAATATGTCAATTTTATCTCATGAAGCTGGGGAAAAAATTGCAAATGCTACAAAAGGGATTATAGCATTTCACTATATATAAATTATAAATGTATAAAAAGGGGAGAAAGTCCCAGTTTGGGGGTTGTCTAGAGGTTGAGTGGAAAAAAGTTTTCACTGTATATTCTTATACCTTTTGAATATACTGTGTGCATGTACTAATGATTTTTAAATTTAGTTTTATCCTTTTACTTCAAACATGTTGTTTCTAAAATGACATGATAAATGTTTATTATATATACATTTTTTACTCAAGATAGAGTTTCTTTAGGCATTTACATTTCTGATATTGGACTAAAAAATATGCTTTTTGTTAGCTCTTACCTCCATGGCTGATAACTTTTTTATAGGGTTCAATTGCCTTCATATCAACCCTGTGGTCCTGTTCTCCAATTCTGAACATACGCCAGCGTCGTCCATCTTCTTTTTCCTCTGCTGTTGTGTACTCAGTAATTGAGTCTTTCCTAATAACTTCAGTAGTTTTGGGTTTTGGAAGATCATCTGTCAAAATAAAAGGTTTTTGAATCACAAATTGTTATTTATGCCGTAAAAATCAAATTATATGTTAACCACTTTACTATCTAATTAGATTGTTCAGAGAATATTTCATTATACCTTTCATGGAATTTTAAGTATAGAGGAAAAGGCTTGTTACTGATAATGAAGCCATTTTATGTTTTTGGAAATCATGGTTAACTTTTTTTGTATTGGCTAATTCAGAAAGCAATTCACAGTGCAATGTATGTGCATAAGTTCAAAAAAGATAATCCATACAGCCATCAGAATCTTAGTACATTGGCCTTACGATGCTGTTCAGATTCTATTTACAACACTGCTCTTGGTAGTTACCACTATGGGTTATTTAAAGTAACTGAGAGCAAACTGGTTTTTTGTTCTTGAGCACATAAATTATTCCCCAAACACTGTAATAACAGATAGAAAGTGGTTAACCGGTCGATGATTATTTCTCGTTTGATCAGGTTTACTGAGCAGAAATTTACTGATAATATATTCTGATGTGTACATGCAAACGTCTATTTTAAATTGACATTAGCCAAAGCAGAAGCACCAATGATTAGGTGTAATTTACAGTTCAAGATTGCACTTTAGCAGATTTTAAATGAAGTAATGATTTTCAAAATTTTAGTATCATAGTCCTTACCAAAAGATGGGGGGAGGGGAACCTACGGCATGTTAGTTGTTTGTTTCCAAGATAAAGCTGTTAACGGAAAATATCCTTCCAGGAAATGACTACAGCAGCATTAAAGAAAGAAGAGACAAAACACATAGGCAGAAAACTATTTCAGTAACTTTAAAAAATATTGCTTATTACTGGACTGCTTATTGAACCAGTAAAATAGGGAAGAGAAAAGGAACAAAGATACAGTATTTCAAGGATTTTACTCTGTACTGCAGATAAGACATTCAGGGCTAAACACTGCTTTCAAGTAAAAATCATTTTAAAGATGGAATATACAAACAGCTAAATAAAGATACTGTACACAGAAATTATCTAATTAAAGAAAACATGCAAAGCAAAATAGATACCAATTCCTTTGAATTCTAAATAACTAATAATACGGAATACAAAGTTTGGGGACCAAGAGTATACATTAATTCAAGATGGTTGTTTACATAGTGCAGTACTATCAGGCAAACCTAATTAAAAAATCACCCTAAAAAAACTCCCTTCAAAGCTCCCTCTCTGCAAACCCCTAACTACTTTTAGCATATTCCCTATGTTACATGTCTCTTCAAGGCTTTTTTTCTTAGCTGATTGACTAAATAAAAGAACATGCCATAATGATCAAGCAATATTTTGGGAGCAGCATGAAAAAACATAACTTCACAATACTGGACAATTAAGATAGAAAATAAAGTCACCCATGTAATCTACTAAAAAGAGTTTTGAAAGCCATGAGAATATTCAGTGCCAGCAGAATTTCCCATCTTAGTAACAAAATATAGCAGGAACTTCAAAAAAAGAATAACTTCATATGTCAACAAAATCCCTTAATCATTGATTTTAGGTTCAAGATCAAGTTTTAAGTTTTTCAATTATCCTAATATGAGACTACTATTCAAAAAACACATATGTATAGAGAGACAAACATTCATTAATAAAGGTCAGATAAAACAGTGAAGCATTTACCTTCCCACTCAAATTCATTACTGTTTTCTGATGGCGTGTCTAAGCCATCTAAGTCAATCTCCCCACTTTCATCCAAATCATCGGACAGCACAGAGCCATCGCTAGGATCCAGGGTCAGGCTAATGTCTGGAGCCATGAGTTTCTTTCTTACTTTATTTCCATTAACTTCTAGTGAGCATGGAATGGGTTAAAAAAAAAAAGTGAAAAACAGATTAGAAGGAATGTTTACTTGCTCAAGTTGAATAGGAGAAAAAAATTTTTAAAATATTTATTTTTTTAGGGCATCTGGTGGCTCAGTCGGTTAAGCAGTTGCCTTTGGCTCAGGTCATGATCTCAGGGTCCTGGGATCCAGCCGTGATCAGGCTCCCTGCTCAGTGAGAAGTCTGCTTCTCCCCCATCCTCTGTCCCTTTCCCTGCTCATGCGCTCTCTCTCTTTCCACACTCTGCCTCTCTCTCTCAAGTAAATAAATATCCCCTCCACCCCCCAACTCCCGCCCGCACAGAGCCCAACCCGAGGTTTGATCTCATGACCTTGAGATCATGACCTGGGCCAAAATCAAGAGTAGTTCTCTTAACTGACTGAGCCACCCAGGTGCCCTGAATAAGGGAAAAATTCTAATCATTTCATTCTTGAGAAAAATAACATGAATCAAACATAATGCGAAAGCATTAATTTACAAAATTTGGATTTTTTTTTTTTCAAACCTTGGATTTTGATCATTATTGCTCCTACATCATGGAAAGACAACACATTCCAGCAAGGATATATCTTTTTAAGTAATAGAGGCAAACATTACAGTCAGCTTACCACTAAAAATTATCTCCTCTCAACCTTTTGCTATAGAAATTTCCCAAGCCCATGGGTATGTTTTTGCAATGTTAAATTTCCAAAGCATTCAAAAAATGCTTTCTTAAACATTCACTTACTCTTTGGCTCCATATAATAGAATAAAAAGTGAGTATACTTTTTTTCCTTGACAAAGAATGTGTTAAAAAAATAGCACAAAGTCAACCATTTCATTGAAACTCAAGTGCCAAGTTCTTACCAGGCTGGCTCTCTGGTCCACTTACAGCTAATACCTCTGCTTCCATACTATCATCCTCTGGTAAAGGTCTAGAAGATACAGACATAATTTTTAATTCACAAATTAAAAGAACTTTTTTTGTAGTTCAAAGAGCTATTAAAAATATCTCACAGAACCAATTATGTGGAAAACTGAATAAAGTGGTTTCTTTAGCTTCAGTAATTTACAAATGACTTTTAAAGACAAAAGTTTCAGACTGTCAGGTGATTTACATATTTATGTAGGTAACACATAAAAGTAGATATAACTTCCTTACATAACTGCTCTTAAATACAACTACAAAACAAACCTAAAAATTATAAACAACCGAAAAAATATAACTCAAATGCATGAGTTTAACGTGGTATACAATACACTGTGTGGTGAAGGTAAATGGTCCCTCGCGTGAGAGGATGGCAACGATGGCTACAATTCTTTTGAGCTCAGCATTTCTATATTATTCCTATTATCACCATGTGCTAGGCAGTGATTTGGTACTTCCACCAGCTGTCCATATTCCCACTGTTAAGGGACCTTCCAATGCCCTGAGAGGGTCTTCTGACCAAGATGGTATGAAAGCACAATTTTAATATGTTCTGTTTTGTCCTTTTTCTCTTAACCCAGCTGGTACCAATACAACTGCAACTACAAATGCAAACATGTCAAAGTAGCTGGCCAGATAATCTAAAAACCCTTTATTTAGTAAGCTTTCTCTTAAAATAGAAGCAGAAAATTTAACAATTCTTACAGACATCTAAAGACTGCCTTCTCCCATGAACCCCTCAGACTTGTTTAAGAAATACCATATTTAAGCATTTTTTATAACAGCAAACACTTTACATTTAAATGTTGAAAACAAAAATAAAAGATTATGGAAGATCACATATATATTTGGTGGAAAATAAGATACTGGAAAATTCATCTAACTGCTGGAAAGGAACTTCCATTTTCTAGTATCAAATGAACACCTTTTGACACTGGGTTTCTGTAAGAAGCTCAATAGTCACTTAAGTGACATCTTAGTAAGGACATTTTGAAGTTTTGCTTTATTTATTTGACAGAGATCACAAGTAGGCATAGAGGGAGGAAGAGAGAGAGGAGGAAGCAGGCTCCCTGCTGAGCATAGGAGCCTGATGCGGGGCTGATCCCAGGACCCTGGGATCATGACCTAGCCGAAGGCAGGGGCTTTAACCCACTGAGCCACCCAGGCGCCCCCCGTGAAGTTTTGTTTTAAATCTGTTTTCATTTGAAAGCATTGCTCACATTGGGAAATCTTCATCTTGCCATTCTTCTTTAAGTTCCACACCTTCCATCCTCAGCTTAGATTCAATATCAACTACAAACTCCTGATAGTCCGGAGAGCCAATGCCCTGTGAAAAGAGGAACACTTGTGACAACATATTTTCCATGTTATTTTTATCTGCTAAAAAGTTGCAATAATCTTATACCTTAGTTCATTCACATTTCCACCCTGGTCATGGAATCAATTTATTGGGTTGCAACTACCATTAAAAAAAAAAAAAAGAATTAGAATGAAAATCAGGGTATATATATTCTAGTAAAGTAAGTACTATTTGTAGTAAGGGTATTGGGCAGTGAAAATATTTGTTTTCAGTTATATACATGCATGTGTGTCCCAGGTTGTGATTTAAATTTGCTAAGTTTTGTGAATTATGTAGAAAGAATCTGAGGTGGGGGAGAGGCACAAGGAATAAAAGTAAATATATTATCTACTCTGGACCCATAATTAAATTTTCGGTCCTCTGGATAGAAGCTGATCCTAGAAATTGAACACTAGCAAATTGCATTTATATTCTGCTTCCCCCCCTCCTCTCTGCCTGCCTTTCCGCCTGCTTGTGATCTCTGTCTGTCAAATAAATAAAAAATCTAAAAAAAAAAGGTTACTTAGTAACTATCCAGTAAATGAACGCTACATTTTGATTTGCTTCGTATCTACACTAAACTTTTCCCATGTAGTTCAGCATAAGTTTTCAGACACTGGACTTAGTGACTATTTCTGTTCATGCAACTACACACGCTTATCTAGGCCATTCAGTTTTAGTTTCAGTTTGTCCAAGGAGGGGTGTGGGTCCCTACATTCTCACTTTACAAAGAGAAAAACGCAGAGATTGGTTTGGTTGATGGAATAAGACCTGGAAGTTTAAGTATATCATTTAAGAAGTCAGCGGGTTAATGAGTACAACAAAAACTGTGACAACTTTAGGGCACAAGAGGTACAAATGAGCTAATACTTAGTTCAGTTGCATTAGAACAAGTCAATAGATGACTAAAGTTTTTTTTTTTTTTTAAGGCAGTAAGAACATGTGTTTCTTAAGAGATAAAAAGTAACACTACAAGTATTAAAAATAAAAGCAAGAAGTGATTGGTTCCAGTGGAAGAAGAAAGAAAGTGAGATGGGGAGAATGACTGATACTTTTCATAGTAAATCCTAAACTATCTGGCTTTTAAAACCATGCATATATAACTTTAAAAATACTTTTCAAATAAAACAAATGGTGCCACCCATTCACTTCAATTAGTCTTGTAAAACAAAGAGATGATGCCTCCACACACTGGAGTATTACTCAGCCGTAAAAAAGAATGAAATCTTGCCATTTGCAACAACATGGATTGATCTCTATAATGCTAAGCGAAAAAAATCAATCAGAGAAAGACAAATACCGTATGATTTCACACATATGTGGAATTTAAGAAACAAAACAAATGAACAAAAGAGAAAGAGATAAGCAAAAAACAGACTTAAATACACAGAACAAACTGGTGGGGAGGCAGGTGGGAAATGATGGAAGAATGAAGAGGGTTAAGAGTACACTTATCATGAGAACTGAGTAACACACAGAACTGCTGAATCATTACACCGTACACCTGAAACTAATACAACACTTAATTACACTGGAATAAAAAAATTAAAAAATAAAACAAAGATGTGGTCATGATTACAGTTGCTTTATCTGCTGTCATTACAATGCTCAAAAGATGTACAAAGCTGTACAGAAAAAGCATTATGCTCTAGAACAACAAAATTACACTGATAATTTTCTACAGTGTTAGATTTTTACATGGTAAACTAAATTTATATCTCTGCCAAGACTGGGAGGCTCTCTTCTCAGTTTGAATCCTTACTTATACTCAAGGAAAGGTTTCACACATTCTCAAAAGGTTTAAATTTTTGAGGACCCACTTTCAAGCACAGAAAAAATGGCCAACGCTCTATTCCTCACCAATATATTTGCTTGGAAAACTCAGTACTTATACGTGTGAGTAAGTCATTTTTAATTCTCTGGGAAAACACTGAGCCAGGCAATGCTGAGAAATTATGTGTGTAGAAAACACACATAAACTACAGTGATCTTAACTTAATTTACCACATTCTCTGTTTCTAATACACAGTCTACACCTCAACACAGTCTTCACTGATCACTTCATTGATTGTTCTCTGATGGTAACTTCTGTAGAGAAGTAAATAAACAAAAAAGGGATACCTATCTTACTAATCTCATTTTTTTTTTTAAGATTTTTTAATTTATCTATTTGTTAGAGAAAGAGCGAGCACAGGCAGACAGAGAGGCAGGCAGAGGCAGAGGGAGAAGCAGGCTCCCTGCCGAGCAAGGAGCCCGATGTGGGACTTGATCCCAGGACGCTGGGATCATGACCTGGGCCGAAGGCAGCCGCGTAAACAACTGAGCCACCCAGGTGTCCCCAATCTCATATTTTGAACACAGAACTAGTATAAAAGACCCCCAAATTAAGGCCAAGAAACCCAAATACTTAATGCTTATTCCCTTAGAATTTAATGTTCATGTTCATGTGAGACTGAAACACTATTACTAAAGGTTTAAAACTGTTTCTTCCAAATTTTTAATTCACTGTACTTCAATTTTTTTCTTAAGTCTTTTAAGAAATCACTCTAAACTAATATACTTCCTAAATTCAATAATCAGAAAAAGTTTCTGTTATTTTGTCTCACCTTTTTGCAGGTGTTGGAAAAAATATGGGATGTTCTTGTCTTTTTTTTTTTTTTAAGATTTTATTTACTTATTTGACAGACAGAGATCACAAGTAGGCAGGAGGCAGGCAGAGAGAGAGGGGGAAGCAGGCTTCCCTCAGAGCAGAGAGCCCGATGTGGGGCTCGATCCCAGGACCCTGAGATCACGACCTGAGCCAACGGCAGAGGCTTTAACCCACTGAGCCACCCAGGTACCCCTCTTGTTGTCTGTTTTAAATACCCCACATATTCAGAAAAATATTCAGTATCTCAAAATTAAAAGCAGAGGTTGAAAGTTGCTATCACTATATTCCCAACACCTCCCATAGTGTCTGGCACATAAGCTTGTAAATGTTAGTTATCTGAATATTGTAAAGTAGGGCACTGGATAGCAGGCCTTTGTTTTGCTCTACCCCTTAGGCTTATTTTTCTTATTCAACTACATTATTCAACAGGCTTCCTGTTGTTTTACCCTCAAAAAGTGTAATGAAAATATTTAGGGTAACCCACACACATGCAATTATCAATTTCTGTTGGTAAAATCATTAGTTTTTGTAACAGAAAATATGTAACTTGTAAAATTCTATAAGATAAACCATGTTCTTTAGTTCCCCAACCATAAGTCTATCACTTGAAAACTCCTCTAAACATAGAAAGCCCGAGTCCTTCAGGTCTCTCAGCTGATTTATTAAACTTTTACTTCAAAATCATATTGAAGCGTGTGATTTTAATACACAAAGCACATGGACATGGACATTGTTCGGGGATAATTATTTAAGCTAGTTAAACAGAACCTAGGAGGAGAGATACAGATAGATTCACTCTTGACCATCTCAGCACAGACTGTAGGGCGAAAAATACACTAGGTAGACAAAAAGTTCAAACAATTGAGAAAGTATTGTTCTTGGAAGCTCTTAATCATCAGCAGCTGTAAGAACAGGAAACAAACAAGAAAGGAGCAATATAAGCACAACCACTCAGAAGGAAATCAGGACAATGCTGACTCACAAGTTAATTGTGACTGTTTCCCATTTTTTGTTCATAAATTTGGTCAATTAGAATAGGGAAATAACACTTTAAGTTGCCATTTGTTAAAATAACTTAATGCAACAGGAATTACTTGATTTCTCAACATACTTGTGGTACTGAGACCACATGACTATTTATGCCAATTAACTACTAGAAGTCCTTTAGATAAATTCAGAACACTTGCAGACCCCTCAGTGAGGTTAGTAATCAAGAAAAATGGAGTACCTACTGACACAACTTGTGTCAGTAGGGAGATGTGGCGGTAAATTCAACCAAGACGAAGAATAGGATTTCCCTATGCAACTCAGCAATATAAGCATAAATTAAATATTAAAATTATATTTACAGGGCGCCTGGGTGGCTTAGTGGGTTAAAGCCTCTGCCTTCGGCTCAGGTCGTGATCCCAGGGTTCTGGGATCGAGCCCCACATTGGGCTCTCTGCTCCGCAGGGAGCCTGCTTCCTCCTTTCTCTGCCTGCCTCTCTGCCTACTTCTGATCTTTGTCAAGTAAATAAATTTAAAAAAAAATCTTAAAAAAAATAAAATCATATTTACAACAGTCTAAATTATAAATTATAATCTTACATGCTACTTTACTATTATGTAATTTAATAGTGCTGCTGGAATAGGTGCTGATAACCACCATCTTTGCTGAAATCACTTACTATTGGCAGAACAAAATGCCCAGGCAGGTCTTTCACTTCTCTATTTAAACAAAAGGGCTTCATTCTAAATATTTATGCTCGCTTTTCTCTATGAGGCTGGCAACATGGGTAGTGCTATAGGAAAATACTTTAGGCCAGTCTATATGTTTAGATCACCAAAACATGTCCAGAAAAATCTTATGCACTTGTTACTCCTTCCTTGAGAGCAGGGTCATGCAGGTTTTTAAGAATGAAAAGATTTTATTTATTTATTAGTTAGAGAGAGAGAGAGAGCGAGCACAGGCAGACAGAGTGGCAGGCAGAGGCAGAGGGAAAAGCAGGCTCCCGGCCGAGCAAGGAGCCCGATGCGGGGCTTGATCCCAGGACCCTGAGATCATGACCTGAGCCGAAGGCAGCCGCTCAACCAACTGAGCCACCCAGGAGTCCCTAGAATGACCATTTTTGAATAGACAAGGAAGAGCAAATGTAGGCAGGGACGTGGAGAAAAAGGAGCCCCTGTGAACTGTTGACAAGAATGTAAATTGGTAAAGCCACTATGGAAAACAGTATGGAGGTTCCTCAAAAAATTAAAAATAGAAATACCATATGATCCAGCAATTCCACTTCTGGATATTTATCTGAAGGAAAAGAAATTACTATCTCAAAAAGATACATGCAGGGGCGCCTGGGTGGCTCAGTGGGTTAAGCCGCTGCCTTCGGCTCAGGTCATGATCTCAGGGTCCTGGGATCGAGCCCCGCATCGGGCTCTCTGCTCCTCGGAGAGCCTGCTTCCTCCTCTCTCTCTGCCTACTTGTGATCTCTGTCTGTCAAATAAATAAATAAAGTCTTTAAAAAAATAAGATGTAATCTTTAAAAAAAAAAAGATACATGCAGCCCCATATTCACTGCAGCATTATTTACAATAGCCAAGATATGGGGGCAACCTGTTTCTATTGATAAATGAATGGACAGAGAAATCGTGGTACACAATGGAATATTGTTCAGCCATAAAAAGAATGAAATCTTGCCAGCTGGGACAACATGGATATAGATCTTGAGGGCATTATGCTACGTAAAGTAAGTCAGACAGAGCAAGACAAATACTATATGGTCTCATTTATATGTGGAATCTTAAAACACACACACGCACACACCAAGTTCAAAGATGCAGAAAACAGACTGGTGGTTGCCAGAGGGGATGGGGTTGGACGCATGGGTGAAGGGGGTCAAGAGACACAAACTACTGGTTATAAAATAAATTCTAAGGATGTGATGTACAGCATGGTGATTATAGCTAATACTGTGTTACATATCTGAAAGGTGCTAAGAAAATAATTCTTAAAAGTTTTCATCACAAAAAAATTTTAATGTGTGGCAATGAATGTTAAATGAATTCAATGTGGTGATCATTTCCCAATATATAAAAAAATCAAATCATTATTATATGTACACCTGAAACCAATATAATGTTATATGCCAGTTGTACCTCAATTTAAAAAAAGAACAAAATGAGATACTCTACCTGAAACGTTAACACAAAATTCAAGAAAAATTACAATGCTGCTGACTTTTCTCAAAATTGTGAAAATAAAGCAAAGGATAATTATGCCACCTACAAACAGTACTTTTATGATCAGTATGCAGAACATACTGGAGAAGCCCTAAGGCCTTTAAGAAGATTAAAGTCTAATATTTATTTCTGACACTTTATTGTAATTATACATATTTGTTGTAGCATAAAATTGTAATTGTGGGGGCGCCTGGGTGGCTCAGTGGGTTAAGCCTCTGCCTTGGGCTCAGGTCATGATCTCAGGGTCCTGGGATCGAGCCCCGAATCGGGCTCTCTGCTCAGCAGGGAGCCTGCTTCTCCTCTCTCTGCCTTCCTCTCTGCCTACTTGTGATCTCTGTCTGTCAAATAAATAAATAAACTCTTAAAAAAATAAAACTGTAATTGTGGAATACTACTATCATCATATTGTACTAGTATTCTGCTTTATACCATGTAAGCTTAAATCCACTGTCAGCCAAGGTTAATTTTTCAGAACTGGCTATACATACTTCCTTTTTTAGATGCCCTCCTCCATCGCTGCTCCTACCGGCATTGCTGCAGAGGCCATGAAGGAAACCACTTTCCTTTTCACATTTACTAACCACTTGTACATTCATCGTCCCCATATGTTCTAACCAACAAAACATCAAAAACAATGTTTTTCCAATCAAAATATTGGTGTTATTATCCCCGTTTTATATATGAGGCAAATGACATTACTTCTTGGTAATGACATTACTTCTTAGACTGTTTCTAATACAGCACACTGTTTCCAGTTCACTGGGAACTTTATACAGAGTAAGCCTGTAATGCCAGATTTGGTTACATTTAACTTCAAAGGTCCTCTAACACTTAAAGACCATAAAGGCACTGACTTATGATCTAGTTCAAGATTCGCGTTTGCAAAAGTGGACCGGTCCTATTTCCTGTATAAGCCCAACAATGTTAGGCTGCAATAGCAGAGATTATGAAGAACAAGAATAGTTTAGAAGAAATGTAAAATGACAAGAACTAAGCAAAAGATGTGAGAGTTCATCAAGAAGATAGTATAGGAGGTAACTAAATTGGGTAATTTCAGTTATTAATGTTATCTATTTACAAGTTGCAGAAATTCTTACAAAATTTTAGAAAAAGAGTATATGTCATTGAAGAAGTTAAGAAACTAGGCATTAAGAGAAATAGAGATCCTAATCAAAAAGGTGAGGTTGGAAAAAAAGCAACTCTAAAATGCAATCACACACTTCATTCAATTAACTATAAGGAAGGCACTATGACTACCAGGATGAAACGGCAAAAGCCGTGCTCTCAAAGGGCTCCTGCAACAGGCAGACAGGGGAAGTTTCAAAGCAACGTTGTAGACGCGAATAAAGTTAACAGGAGCTGATCTAGTACATCTCCAGCTGCATGAGATACACTCAAAAAACCCAAACTATGAAGCAAAAAGTTATGTCTGAATCCACGCTGGAACTCGGCTTTTATACGTAGGAAAATTCTACTAAAGCCTTCATTACAAATGTCGCTTCCGTGTCTATTCCCCCGAGGGTACAGGGCACATCAGACGTCGGAATTTCTTTGTTCTGTACCAGAACTGACGCTGGTTTTACATTCGCGACCAAAGCGGCCCGGTCACCGCACCCAGACTAGGGTGTGTGCAGGGGGGCCGAGAGGGGGTCAAGTTCCATCCCGAGCACAACAGCACAAACGGAAAAGGGGTGGCCGGGGGGCGGACAAGGATAGGATAGCAAAGGCAAACAGGAGCCGAGCCAAGGGCGGGGGCCTAAACTGGGCGGGGATCCGGAAAGCGCCTCTAGAGCAGGTTCCCGGGCGCCCCCTAGGTCGGATAACCCTCTGAGCTTCCTCTCTCGGGCTGTCCGGGGGGCACTCACCCCTCCGACGTCCGCCCCAGGCCTGCTCTCAGCCCAGACCCGCCGTGCCCAGCCTTCCCCGGCCGCACTCACCCCGGAGGAAGCCTTGGCTCCCTCGTCTTCTTCGCCCCTCCAGGCCGGCGACGTGGGACTGACGGCCAGGGCGCAGGAGATAGCGCCGAGAGGAGCCCGCTCCCCTCGGACCGCAGTGGACACCCGGGCCCAGTCCCCCGTCTACAGCTGCTGCGGCAGCAGCTGACCCGGATGCAGAGAGTGCCCCGACGGAAGTGACAGTGTCCCGGCCTTCTTCAGGCGCGGCGGCCCGCGGAGATGGAGGCGTGGCTTCTCGGAGCCGCCTAGCCTCTGCCCCGCCCCCTTGACCGTCGGGGACTCCCGTACGCGCATGCCCCTGGGAACAACCCCTCATCCCACCTGGGCTGGTGACATTTCGTCTCTACGTTGGTATTCAGCCCTTGAGACTCAGAGATATTTTTACATTTTATGTTGGCTTTAGTGATCATTAAAGCAATTTTATAGGATAAAATGGGTGAGGATACGGGAGGGGAAAACATCCGAAGCCTCATTTTGGGAAACTAAATCTCAGAAGAATCCTTAGAATTTTGTAAAAGTCTCGAGGGTGAATACAACAGCGCTGCTCATAGTATATGTAGGGAGCGGTCAGATTAATTTTTTGAATTACCAGTTAGTTGTAGACCATGCTCTGGTAAAATAAGATTAAAATGTTAGAAACTTTGTATCGTTAGAGTCAACAGCTATATATTACCTGTAAAATTACCAAAAAGTTTTCCAAATGTTTACTCTCAACTTCTGTTCCTGCCTGGCCTGGACTGGTAACAGAAGGGCCCAGCTCTGTGGATCGTACTTGGAGTAGCAATGCTGCTCCCCAGCTTTAAGGAACTAAGATTCGTTTGGAGAACATAGTAATCCCTCTCGGAATTCTTATCCACTAATCCCGACAAAGGCAGCGGTCAACTCTGCGCAGTGCATTTGAGAAGGGGGGGAAGAGGGTTCTTGAGGGGGAACTGAAAGCTCAAAAATTTTAATCATTGACCCGAAATGCAGCTCCCGGGTTTACACCGTTTTGGCAACATTGACTAATGTTGGCAGGGGATTAAACTCTCTGTCTCCTCTGTAAAAACAGGTAAAGATAATATCTATTTCCTAGGATTTTTGTGAGATAAAGCGCTATCTACTTGAACTGTGCTTGACACATTGTAATCATGTATGTTTGATATTATTTTCCACCTGTTTTAGCAGTTTTGTTAAATATCTGGCAGAGAAAACAAAACGGATCACCTGATAAACAGAGCTTTAGCTAAACAACTTCTTGGCTCATGCTTATGTAAGCGATTTCATCTTCAGTTACAGATTTTTCATAGTTACGTATTTTGCTTGTTTCGGTCCTGCAATGAGGAGCATTCCTCACAAGGTGGCAGCAAATCATTTGAAATCATATATAGTTGTCTTTTTTTTTTTTTTCTTTTTTTGCGATCTTTAGTTTCTTTTTCATCTCAGAAACTTTATTGTTTAATAAGTTTGGTCAGTGTTTGCTTTGGTTATGAATAATCCATTCTATGATTTGTCTTTTTATCCCCATCTCATGAATTATCCATATTTATTGTTGAAACATTTGAAACTATAGATAAGGCAAAAAAGATAGTAGATAAACTACTAATTAAATTAAAGTTAATAAAAATTAAAATTAATAAAAACTACTAATTAATTAAAGATAAACTACTAATATGTTTATGTATATCCTTTCAGATTTTCGTATACAGATAACAATATAAATAATACATATGTTTTTATAAAAATGAAATAATGTACCTAAAAGTTTATAATATTTTTTTTCATTTAAAAATATGTTGTGTGGGTGGCTCAGTTAAACCTCCTACTTTTGATCTCAACTCAGGTCTAATCTCAGGGTCATGAATTCAAGTATTGCCTTTGGCTCCATGCTGCGTGTGGAGCCTACTTAAAATACAATTATATATATATATTATATATATTATATATATATAATATCCTATATAATATAATACGCACATATATATGTATATATCCTGAACTCCTTTTCAGGTCAGTAAAAATATATCCTGAACTCTTCAACACCATCATTTTTATTATGGATAATTTTATGTATTAACAACTCCCTATTGAACATTTAGGTTGCTCCATTTTTTAATAGTTAAAAACCATACTTACAAACCAAAAAGTCAGAAACCTAAGACTGATTTTTCAAACAACACACTAGTTATATTTTCAAATAATATGACCCATATATTTTCTTTCAGCTTTTAGGTGAAATACCTGTAAACAATGGATGCATTTATTAGCCTGAAAAAAGTATAATAAAGAAAATTAGGGTGCCTGGGTGGCTCAGTTGGTTGGGCAACTGCCTTTGGCTCATGTCATGATTCTGGAGTTTTGGGATCGAGTCCCACATCTGGCTCCTGGCTCCACGGGGAGTCTGCTTCTCCCTCTGGCCTTCTCCCCTCTCATGCTCTCTCTCACTGTCTCTCTCTCAAATAAATAAATACAATCTTAAAAAACATTTTTTTAAAAAGGATAAGAAAAAAGTTTTTCCCTGTGTTTACAGATTTTTTGGACAACCTTCAGTATATTTTTACAATCCCTTGTTTTCTTCTGTGTGACTCCTTGAATAGGCATATATTCAGAATCTTGAAAGTTGGAAAATATTTCAGAAGAAAAAAATGTGCCTTTAGAGCATACCATCTATAAAGTGATACATTTGCTCAGAACCACCATCAACCTCTTCCTTGTGGTTTTGGACTTTAGCGTATGTTTAAATAGTTCCTCCTCATCCTAAAATTAGACAAGTAGTTATAGTTGCTTAGAGTTTCATCTTTTTTTTAAATTTAAGATTTTATTTATTTATTTGATAGAGAGAGACATTGCGAGAGAGGGAACACAAGCAGGGGAGGGAGGGAGAGGGAGATGCAGGCCTCCCGCTGAACAGGGAGCTCAGAACCCCAGGATCACGACTTGAGCCAAAGGCAGACACTTAATGGCTGAGCCACCCAGGCGCCCCTATAGTTTCATTTTTTCAAAAAACAGTGACATTAAATTCGACCGGAATTTTGTCTATCTGCTTATGATATGAGGTAGGGAAACTGGTTTTGCCAAACTGACAAACTAGTTTGCCTAACATCATTCATTGAAGAATCCAGTAATTCCTAAACTTGACGAGGACTCAATCAAATGAAAGTTTACTTTCAAAGAGGTCAACTTAGGTGACCCATGTTATTCAAGTATCCATTCACAAACATTTTTAAAGATTTTATTTTTATTTATTTGACAGAGAGATCACAAGTAGGCGGAGAGGCAGGCAGAGAGAGAGAGAGGAGGAAGCAGGCTCCCTGCTGATCGGAGAGTCTGACATGGGGCTTGATCCCAGGACCCTGGGATCATGACCTGAGCCGAAGGCAGAGGCTTAATTAACCCACTGAGCCACCCAGGTGCCCCCCATTCACAAACATTTTGACAAACTTTTGTATTCCTTCACAAACCATCAGTGAACAAACTTGGAATGAACATATTATGAGTCAACACTATCAGGCCCCAAGGGTACAGATAATAAAGCATGTCTGTTCTCAAGGGACTCTCAGACTAGGCCAGGAGAAGAGCAAAGGAACATGGTAAAACCATTTGGTGGACTGAGGGGACATTTGAATTTCCAAAGTGCTGCTAAATAGAAGAGAGCTAAACAGCTGGCAGGGGAGCAGTGGGAGGTGGGGCCTGTCCAGGAAGACTTTCTGAAGGAGGTGATCTCTGGCTTAGTAATACAAGGAAGATCTTCCAGCCAGAGGGAATGGCATATGCAAATGCACAGAGGCTTCTAGGAACTGCCCCTTCTCCATGACTGGAGCCCCAGCATTGGGAGGATAAATGGGTGAGAGTGGCCAGTATCAAAAATAAGCTGACCACACGAAAGGGGGAGGGTTTTTTTTTTTAATGCTAAGAATTTATTCGGAGCCAATATATGAGCAACATGGTAAAGCAATCAATTATTTGTTTATAACTGTTTCAAAAGAAGAGATTGAAAGATGTCCCTCACAATAATGGCATTATTAGGACAAGTTCTGAGAGAACCACTTTGAAAGAGGCAACATTCATTTGAATATATACTTTGGTATGTGTGTTAAAATCGTTCATGCTATGTCATAAAAGGACTAACAAATATGAGTTTAAATACTTTGTACATCAAAACGAAAGCACTTAGCCAAAATAGACTTAGAGAGTGCTGAGTCTATCTGCTTCTCACCCCCACTACAACCTTGGATCAGGGAGGTAGGGTGAGAGATGATGAAGACATTTCAGACAACACTAAGAAAATGCTTGTGTAAATTCAAATTTTAGAAGGCAGAATGTACATTAAACAAAAGTCTTGAATAATGCTTCACTCCCCACTGTATAATTTTATAGACAGATTGTTATTCTTGCTTATGAGCATATAAATTCAGTGTTGTTTGGCAGCTCGCTCATAATTTTTGAAAAAAATGTGAAGTATCCTTTTTACATGGACTGAAGATGTCTTTGCTGGTTGAGCTTGAGGGTAAAACTGGATACAATTATATATTCATTTAATTATTCATAACTCAAGTCTGAAATGCATGTATATATATTTTTCATTTATTCACTTTATAAAATTCGAAACTAAACCCAGCAGCAGTTTTATCTTTGGCTTGGTGACAAGTTTCTTTTCGACAATGAACCAGTAAAAGAAATTATTCCAGAGAGAATTTGTGCTTCATTTTGGAAAATCAAATTGGATTGCACACATATATTACACATCACTGTTGCAAGATGCTTCCACGTTTCACAGAGCACATAGAGGGAAACAGCAGCACACATTTTTAAGAAATATTTCCACATGCAGAATTAGATTATGGCCATTCAAGAGGAAAACTAGGCTAATTTGCCAGAGAATTTTTGTCCATGGGACTTTAAGTATTCGCCTCATTCAGGGAAAGAGGTTATGGGTTGAAGTCATGTGAGAGCAAGAGCTCAGATCTGGAGTGAGCCATGTTTGTTGAAGATGAGAGAGGATGTGCATTTTATTGAACCTAAGTTAGAAAAATCTAGATCTACCTTAGATTACTCATTAAAACTAATAATGTGAACAAATCTTAGAGTCCATATTTCTTTCTTCTGTGAAGCTATTTCTGCTATGTCATAAAAAGACTAACAAATATGAGTTTAAAAGTATCTGAGGGTATATATTTTGTCATCTAAAAACCCCAAATTTGGCCATATCATAGCAACAATAAATTGGAGACCATGGGTGACATTTAGAAAGAAGATGGACAGAAACCCATCTACCCTGAACAGGGGTCGTTACAAAAACAACAACAACAAAAACCTGCTCCCCTTCTTAATTAATGCTCTTACAAAAGTACTTGAGGCATAGTATGCCATGCTTGGTTTATTATTAAAATAGAGATAATTTTGAAGGGGGAAGTAGATTTCACTCTTCTTTCTCTCAGTATGACATCTATATTTAGAAACATACAAATAAGTGATCGCCTCCAATAGAAAAAAGCAGTTTGATAGACTACTGATGATGATGATGATGATGATTTTTACCAGAGATAATGCTTCTGAAATTCTTCCTGAGCTGGGTAAATAAAAGTGAGAATGTACTAACCAAGGTGAACTGTTCTGTAGTTGGTTATAACACCTGCAACCAGATTAACACAAAATTACATAATGTCATTACCAAAGCAGTTACCATTTCTTCTGCATTTTTAGAGTCAAAGTACAATCTTTTGTTTCAAGAAAACAGGTATATTTCGGGGACACTTGGGTGGCTCAGTCAGTTAAGTATCTGCCTTCAGCTCAGGTCATGATCCCGGGGTCCTGAGATTGAGTCCCACATCAGGTTCCTTGCTCAGTGGGGAACCTGCTTCTCCCTCGGCCTGCCACTCCTCCTGCTCATGCTCCCTCCCTCTCTCTCTTTCTCTGACAAATAAATAAATAAATCTTAAAAAACAAAACAAACAAAAAACCAGGGACGCCTGGGTGGCTCAGTGTGTTAAAGCCTCTGCCTTCGGCTCAGGTCATGATCCTAGGGTCCTGGGATCGAGTCCCGAATCGGGCTCTCTGCTCCATGGGGAACCTGCTTCCCCCATCTCTCTGCCTGTCTCTCTGCCTACTTGTGATCTCTGTCTGTCAAATAAATAAATAAAATCTTTAAAACAAAAACAAAACCAGGTCTATTTCAAAACACACAAACAATTGTTGGGTCACTGGGGAATTACATTCTAATTAACAAAGCTAAGTGCTAGCATGGTTCTGTATAAGGCATTTTTACTTAACAAGTGCTAACAATGCTCTATGCACTTTAATTTAATACAAATATAAAAATTAAAAGGTGATGTCATCTAATTCGCTATTGCAATAGGCTAAATGTTCTACAAATGTATTTCCAAAAATATTTTACTTCCTAAAAGTAACTACCTCAAGTGAGAGAATCTAGATCATTATTTATATTTTAAAATGCCACGGGTAAAAACTCAGGTAAAATGTACTAACCCAATTCTTTTTTTTTTTTAAGATTTTATTTGTTTGACAGACAGATCACAAGTAGGCAGAGAGGCAGGCAGAGAGAGAGAGAAGGAAGCAGGCTCCCGCTGAGCAGACAGCCCAATGCGGGGCCCGATCCCAGGACCCTGAGATCATAACCTGAGCTGAAGGCAGAGGCTCAACCCACTGAGACACTCAGGCGCCCCCCCCCCCCAATTCTTTTTAACAAATGGCTCTACCACTGAGGAGAAAATATTAATACTGTAACATTATTTTTCATTTACATGGCTCCCTTATGATGCTTAAAGACACTTTGTCCCCCTATATAATTGCTAAAGCACCAAATTATAGTTACTGAGAAAAAGAAGGACACTTTCCAGTTTCAGGTATTTATGGGATGGGGAGACACGAAATGACAGAAGTTTACCATGAATTATCATCTTTAAAAGGTCCTTAATCTCTAAAATTCTAATTTTTTTTTTTTTTGGAGTAATAACTCTTCAGCAGGTCACCCATTAACACGAGGGACTTTCTGTATATATAAATGTGAGATGCTATTCCATCGGACAAACACTATTTTAAAATTTGTATCCAGTATGCTTTGTGCATGGTTTGGAATAGGAGAGAGTATGGGGCGAATCTGAATTAATAAGATGACTAATGCCTGAAATTACATTATCAGTCTTTCCTTAATTAGCTTACGACACCGATTCACGTTAAAATGCAGTTATTTTTCATAGAGGGCTTAACACATAAACTTTACACTATAGTGGAAGGCCAGGGACTGGGTTAGGCTTAGGAGCGGCATTCTAGTCCTTAGTCGGCGACAGTCTCTGTGACCTTGGGCAAGTTCCCTCTCCTCCTCAGATCTTCAGTTTCCTTGTCACTAATTCATATGGTACACCAAAGACATGGTTTGAGCATTTTGCCAAAAGCTGGGCTTCTTCTCCCCTTACATTTTAGAAATTCACTCAAATGTCACCCGGATGTTTAAGTACAAACACTGGAAAATGACACACCTTTCGTATTATTGTCTTGCCTTAAAAAAAAAAAATGGCATAAAAACCCCCAATCCAAATGCATACATCAAATCCATGCCAGGTGATAGGAAAGATACTTTAAAGAATCGAAATATTTACCAGGGAAATGGGTACTTAAAGTTTGCAGGTTTGCAAAATACAATAGATAGCACCTTGAACTCAAAGTTCAGAGTCAGCGGATTTCCTTTACAAGAGATGATAGTCTTGGGGAATCTCAGGCATTGCCCTGAAGTGATCATTTTTGTTTAAGGACCATTCTGAAAATGAGGAGTTCCTTCAGTTTAGTTTATGAGACTGTCTCCTCCTAATAGTTTCTGCTTCAGTTCTTATCTGATGTGGAGGGACAGACATCCCTATCTTGAAGTTGTCTGGAGACAACTTGAAGCTTGTTCCTCTTTTTCATTGTAATGATTCTTTGTGTGTGTGTGTGTGTG
>ML109509.1:0-11475 GCA_003697995.1 Taxidea taxus jeffersonii | reverse complement strand
GTCCTTGTTAATTGTTTTTAAACCTAAACTTTCTCTTGGCTTCTTTGAAGACTGTAGCCTTCATTGAATCAAATACATGATCCTACAAAAAAAACATCCTGCCCCCTACCTGCCTCCTTTGGGTGGAGAAATTGAATTTTTCCCTCAATACGTTTTACAACATCACTTCTGTGGGATTGCTCCAGGGGGGATGATCTGGTCAGACCTCACGAGACTGATCTGGATACGATTTGTGTGCAGCAGGCGGACGGGATTATTGCAAGCAACCCCTGGTTTCACACAACAAGATCCATCTGGATCATTCCAGGTTTGTCACCCAGAGGCGCCTTTTCTGAGCAGCAATGTTATCCCTTCTATGGGGAAGCCCAGATACAGGAAGCTACCAGCCAGGTCAGCAACCAAAATATCTAAAATATC
The DNA here is from genome assembly GCA_003697995.1 of Taxidea taxus jeffersonii. Lineage (NCBI taxonomy): Eukaryota > Metazoa > Chordata > Mammalia > Carnivora > Mustelidae > Taxidea > Taxidea taxus. Next base: position 11,058 of record ML109509.1, on the reverse strand, counting down.
CTTCCTTCTTTCTTGCCTTTAAAACCAACATATGAGGTTGTATGATTGACATCTATACAGGTTTTATAATTAACCATCTTACTGCATGAAGAGTAGAACAGTCTAATATACTTCTCTGAATTTCTAGCAAAGCTATAAAAGCATACAGGCTATTACTAAACATGACTCATCAAGATTCTTTTAAAAAGATAATTTAGTTACCTCTTGTCAAGTCACTACTTAATGTTACTTTCTATATTTGCTGTGATAAGCATTAAAATCTGTATATTGGTTGATAAATCATTGTTTAGGAGTGTCTAAAGGGTTCAGTAAATTGTATGAAATTGCCATAGTGTAATAAATGGTTATTTGATAATGAATGAAATTGTTTGAAAATACTGTTAAAATGTCAAGTTTAAACATATAGATCATCACTCAAAAGGAAGGCAAACATGGAAACCACAGTGACATCATAAATATACTGCAATAAACACATTTATTTATATCGGGCAAGTTGTAGGTACTTTGTATAAATGTGTACAAATTGATATATGAAGTTAATTTCAATCTGTAAAAGTAATTGCATTGGTTTAACTTATTTAACTCTCCTTACAATAATATTTATTGCAGAAAAAGAAGGTAAAGAAATAAATGATGATAAATAGATAAAATACATAGGAAATGGGAATTGTTTTACAATTTAATTACACTGTCACATAAAATTATCACACAAATACACCAACCCGACAGCAGAAATACATTAAAACTCTACTATCCAATGCAGAGAACAGTTTTTGTTGGTCTTCATTTCATTCGCACATTTAAAATAATTTTTATTTCTTTCTACTAGCACAAAACGTGAAATTTCGTGTCAAAGCAAAAAGAGTAAGTTAGGCACAAAATTTTTCTAAAAGAAATGTTCTGCTTGGTACTATATTGTGAAGATTGACATAAAATCTAAGAAAAGGGCAGCAAAAGCATTCCCAGGCCCCCATGATAGGTATATTGAAGAAACAAACCAGGGGCTTAATAGAAAATGAAATTAATTGGTTTGTTTTTAAAGATTTTATTTTTTGATTTTTTAAAGTAGGCTCTATCCCCACCATGGGGCTCAAACCCATGACCCCAAGATCAAGAGTCATATGCCCTACCAACTGTGCCAATGAGGTACCCCTGAAGTTAGTTGATTAGTGAGACTTGTGTAGAAGTCATAAGATGTGCACATAACTTAGTAGGGGTACATCTTTAATGGCAGAACACTACATTCTGGGTTAAATATATGTGGCAAAGATTCATTGGTTTTAAAAAACCAACTCAAACATTTATTCCCTAATATTTACTAGGCATATGCTAGATGTGGGGCAAGTTACTTTGGCTCTGTCCCAGAAAAGCTGATCATCTTGTAGGTGAGGTGAGACATGTTCATAAGAAACAAGGCATTTGGGATGCCCGCGTGGCTCAGAGGGTTAGGCCTCTGTCTTCAGCTCAGGTCATGATCTCAGGGTCCTGGGATCGAGTCCCACATCGGGTTCTCTGCTCGGCAGGGAGCCTGCTTCCTCCTCCCCCTCCCGCCTGCCTCTCTGCCTACTTGTGATCTCTCTCTCTGTCAAATAAATAAATAAAATCTTAAAAAAAAAAAGAAACAAGGCATTTACGTCAGGCTTGGTTACTTATTTGTTGATCTGTATGTCGGGTTATTTTGCTCTTTCTCAGCCATGAATTGGGACCAGAGTATAGAGTCACAAAACTTTACCATAAAATTCTTAAAACTTGGTATCAATTCCTGTCTTTGATATCCAATCCTAAAAATTCTGCAACACATTTAATATCTACTCTTGTAACATATTTAGGTTATTAGGGCAAGAATAATTTTATTTATTCTATGGAAATACAAAATTTATAATGAAGAGTACACAATTCAGCTTGGGAAAAGTGAACATGATAATTAAACTGAACTAGTTAAAGGGAAAAAGTCATTGACAGGATGAGTGGGAATTGAAAAGAATTATGAGAGTGCAAGCTTGAAGGTTTAATGCAATTAATGATAGAAAGTGGTTCAAAAGCATATCATGCAATTTCTTTATGAGGGTCAAATATTTAACCATAGATAATAAACTAACTTTTTAGATGATATTTAGTTTTTATGAAACAAAGTCATATTTCTTTTTTCTCTCTCATTTTTTCTCAACATCCATTCAAATAGAAGGCAAATGTTTCGGTCTTTCAGTCTAGGGTTTAAATTAGACACTGTTAACACAATGCTTGGATCATAACAGATTGGATTATTCTTCTAATTTGTTATAAAATGCCAAATGGAGCAGCATAACTGATGAATGAAAAACCAGAAGAAAGTTTTCATGGACTAATTGACCAGACTAATTGACCAGCCTTCAGATAAAGACTTATCTGAAATTAATTATGCTGTTCTCTAAATTAAAAAACTGATAAATTTCTAATTACTGGTATTTGAAGCATCTCCAGTACTGTAGGTCTTACAGAGTTATTTTACAGTTCTGCCTGCTGATATGTATATATGTATCTATTTTCATTTTATATATATTTATGTATAGATTCTGTTCCATGTCTATTTCCAGTAGGCCTATTTTTTTCTCAAGTGAAACAAGCAGAGCGAGTGATGGACATACAGTCGCACCAGCATTCAAATTGTTTAGAAATTTTAAATTGATAAAATAAGAATAGCCCATTTTTAGTATGTTACTTTCATTTTTATTGCTGTTAAAAGATTATTTTTAGTAAGTCAAATTTAATGATGAGAAAAATCTAACCATAATTCTTATCAGAGAGAACAGTATCTGATTTTTCTTAATAGCATGATTTATGGTAATTCAAGAGTATTCTAAATCTCAAGGGTTTCTAGACTCACTTTGACTTCAACTGGTGAATTCATTTATAGAAGAAAAGAAGTAGACACTGAAATAGGTAAAATACAATAATAAAAGTAATTCAAACATGACAATGGAAAATGGAGATGTTTAAAAAGAAAATTTAAAGTATCAGATATTGATGAGAGTAGACTCAAAATGTTATTCCTAGAATGGTTTTCATCTTCCCATAAATTAAATAAATTGACTCACTTCTGAATGTTAGAGTCTTCAAAATGGTATGTATATACTGAAAATATGATCTTTTTTATTGGCTATTGCTACAGAAAGGGTCATAAGTAATGCCTGCCATTAGTAGAATTTAGAAGACATCATTTATTACACTTCAGAATGGCCTGTTATATACAATCGTTATTTAAGAAAATATTGAACATGGGAAGTAGTTAATTTTTAACATATTGGAAATATTGTTAATTTTAAATTCAAATTTCTTATTCTCAAAGGGAACAGTGTATAATCATTTATAAAATTATACCCCTGTCTTAAATTTAAAGATGAAACCCAAGACAACCAACATAGCAGAAGGGAAATGCCTGAATCTCTCCGAACATATAAGGTGCCACATGTTCAAATAGAACTCTTTAGCTTTTATTTTCTTCCTTTTTAAAAAATTATTTATTTATTTATTTATTTGACAGACAGAGTTCACAATTAGGCAGAGAGGCAGGCAGAGAGACGGGGAGGAAGCAGGCTCCCTGCTGAGCAGAGAACCCCATGTGGGGCTCAATCCCAGGACCCTGGGATCATGACCTGCACCGAAGGCAGAGGCTTTAACCCACTGACCCACCCAGGTGCTCCTTGCTTTTATTTTCTTAAAAAATACACTTTTTTAAAGTAGTCTCTACACCCAGCGTAGGGGCTCAAACTCACAACCCCAAGATCAAGGGTCCCATGTTCTACCGAGAGGCAGCCAGGCTCCCCTGCTCCTGCTTTCATTTCTAATATCCTGTTAGCTTTGATGTTTTTGCTAAGACTAGTACTATTGTTCCTTTCTGCTCCAAACTGACACCAATCTCATTTGACATGCTTTCCTCCACTGTGTCACTTGGGTACCTGGAGAAGTTTTGTGTGCTTGAGTATATAAAATGTTAAGAAGAGAACAAGGTAAATCCTCCTTCTTTTCCCTAAGATTAGAGACAAACTTTAGAAAAGCCCACTCTCTGTCTTCATATAGAGATTATATTCAAGTCAGGGCAAATAAAATAGGAAATTACCAGTTGTGTCTGCATTTACGTAGGAGTATGAACATGGGAAAGCTACACAGACCTTCCCAAGACTTGACCTGTCACAGATACCTGTGCTTGCCTACAGGCAGGAGACCTCTCTGAGTTATGGAAAGTAGAGGTAACATCGCCCAGGGTCCTGTATTTGGAGTAGTTCTAAACTCTTTCTGGGTTAAGCAGCTGTTGCTACATGGCACCAGGGAGAGTAGAGGAGGAGGAATGCTACAAGTTGGTCCTAAAAACAGATTGGAAGCCCTGGTGTACACTTGCATAAATATGCTCTCTGGGTTTAGCAGGTCCTCCTTGCTTTTTGACCTCTTTATCATCTTGAACATGGGCTGTGGAAGTATTTTCTTATTTTATTTTCCTCTGTAGTACAACCATTGTTGCTGTTTTGGTCAGATTTTTGGGTACAAATTGCTTATTTTTCTTAATTTAATATATATGCATTTCTTGCTGAATTTGGGTTAAGAGTTCAGAGAAAGGATATTATATACTGTGCCTAGCCTCTGACCTTAAAAAGTTCTAAAGATCTGGTCCTATTTCAGGAGACAGATAATAAAGCTAGTATAGAGTGTGTGTTGGTGTATTGTAATTTTCATTTGCTTTTTTTCCTTAAGTCAGACTTATCAAGGTATAATTTACATATATTAAAATTTCCCCCATTTATATGTATAGATCCATACATTTTGATAAATGTATATAGACTTCAAAATACCACCACAGGGACACCTGGGTGGTGCAGTTAGTTGAGTGTCTGACTCTTGGTTTCTGGTCATGATCTCAGGGTCATGAGATTGAGTCCCACATTGGACTCCACACTCAGTGGGAAGTCTGCTTGGGATCCTCTCTCCCTCTCTCTCTGCCCTCTGCCCCTAAAATAAATACATACATCTTTTTTTTTTAAGATTTTATTTATTTATTTGACAGACAGAGATCACAAGTAGGCAGAGAGGCAGGCAGAGAAAGAGGAAGGGAAGCAGGCTCCCTGCTGAGCAGAGAGCCAGATGCGGGGCTCCATCCCAGAACCCTGGGATCATGACCTGAGCTGAAGGGAGAGGCTTTAACCCACTGAGCCACCCAGGCGCCCCTAAATACATACATCTTAAAAAAAAAAAAGAAAGAAAATAGGACCACAAACAAGACATAGAATATTTGTATTATCCTGAGAAGTTCCCTTTTACCTGACCTTACCCTACCACCTGGCAACCATTGACCTACTATACCTTGTTCCAATAGTTTTGCCATTTGAGAATGTCATATAATGGTAGCAGACAGCATGTTGTCTTTCGAGTATACCTTCTTTCTTCTAGCACAATGCTTTTTGAGATTTACCCATGTTGTTGTACGTATCAATAGTTGGTTCTATTTTATTGCTGAGTAGTATTCCATTGTATGGATATACGATAATATATCCATTAATTGATGGGTACTTGAGTTGTTTCCATTTTTTGGTGATTTTGAATAAAGCTGCTACTAACATTTAAGTACAGGGCTTTGTGTGTATATATGTCTTTATTTTGGAGGAGTTAAATACCCAAGAATGGTTTCTGGGTTGTATGGTAAGTCTATTTTTAACTTCATGAGAAACTGCCAAGCTGTTTTCTGAAGTAGCTACACCACCTTTCATTCCCCCTGCGATGCATGTCAGTTACAGTTGCTCTGCATCCTTCTTAGTATTGTCAGTCTGTTCTGATTTGAGCCAATCTGACAGGTATGCAGTGAAGTGCCTTGGAATTTAATGAAATCTTTTAATATTTTTAACATTTGATCCTATGGGTCAGTTTAGTGAAGTTTAAATTATTCTGTCCACAAGGTGCTTGTCTCCTAGTTGAAAACCTAATACAAACACACACACAAATCAAATGGAATACTTCAATAGTAATCCAATAGAGTCCCAAGAAAGATATCAGAAGGAAGTTCATGATTGATATCGAATGAATTGTTCAGTTAATCATTGCTATAGCAGTTTACCATTCCTGAGTGGATCCCAGGTCTACTGGACTCTTTCTTCACAATCTGTTACTAGTTTCTTCTTCCTCATTTTGACTGTGAACACTTCAGTTCAGGCCTTACCATCTCATCCTAGATTACGGTAGCAATTTCTAACTGGAAATTCTGGATTCTTTCTACCACAATCAGACCTACTTATGGCCATTAAACTAATCTACATAAAACAGTATTCTGGTGCTACATCACAAATTACCACAATTGGCTTAAAACAATACTCTCTTATTAGTCCACAGTTCTGTAAGTCAGGAGTCTGAACACAGTATGATTGGGTTCTCTGCTTAGAGTCTCACAAAGTGAAAATCAAGGTTTTGGCTGAGCTGCTTTCCCATCTGGGGCCTTCTTCCAAGCTTATGTGGCACAGTTCAATTCCTTGTGGCTGTAGGACTGAGGTTCCCATTTCTTACTGGCTGTCAACTGGGAGATGTTCTCAGTTCCTCGGGGCCACTCACATTCCTTGACAGATGGCCTTTTTATCTTCAAATGCAACAATGGAAAGTCTCCCTGTCATCAAACCTTCTCATTGTCTCAAATCTTTCTTTCTAAACAGAGCCCAACCCCATTTAAGGGTTTACCAGATTAGGTCATGTCCACCCAAAATAATCTACTTTTCTTAGAGGAAACTCTTCCATAAAACATAACCTAATTATGATTGTGATATCCCACCAACACTCAAGTGTAGGAATTATTAGACAAGATGTATTCACCAGGGAAGGGGAATACTAACAAATTACAATACTGGATTAGGTCTAGGTTGAGAAATTTTGTCTGTGTCCTTTCTCCTCCCTAGAGTCTCATTTTCCTTTAAATTATATCCCTGGGCCAATGCATTCTTGAGCTTGAGGAGTGGGGAGGAGATCCACCCCAGTCATGGCTTCCTACAGTGAGAAGGGCACCAGTCCCCCACTTCTTCTTGGGTCCTTTACTCTTTGGTATTCCATAGAAGCCGAACTACTGAGCTCTTCTATATGCTTTCAGACCTAGAGTGCACTCACTCCGTAGTGTAAGCTCTTGTCATTGCAAGGTTTTGAGCAGAGGACTGATTCAATGTACATTGTAGAGAACCGTTCTCACTGCTGCTTTGAGAATAGGCTTTGGTGATCATGGTGCAGCCAAGGGGAAGCAGAGGGAGGCAAGGAGATCGGTGAGGAGGCTGCTGTACTGACTCAAGTCAGAGATGATGGTGGCTTAGATCAACAGGAGGAAAAGCAGAGAATCAAGGATGACTGCTAGAGTTCTGCTATGAGCAGTTGGGTGGGTGGGATGCTGTTCACTCAAGTGGAGAAAAGTTACCTCTTTTTCCCAGGGACTGAGGCACTTGTCCAAACCCAGGTGATTAGGGTTTGTTGCAGGCACTGCAGATGTGAAGCAAGCATTCAGTGGTAATTCAGCCTCCAATAATGACGTTAGGTTTCTTTTTTCTTTTTCTTTTCTTTTTTTTTTTTTTTTTTTTTAAGAAAAGGTGTTTCTCATTTGGCAAACAGAGATGAAATTTATAGCTTAGTTATTCTTCGTGGTGCCATACAGAGTATTTTCTGTTAATCATATCTAAGTCCTGAGGTTAGAGGTCTACTGGACCAAAGAATCAGAGCTCCCAAGTCAGGATGGGTCCCTCTAACATTGGAGTGGATCACACTGGGTTGGGAGTGATAAAGCGATCCCTTGGTATTGATAGTTGAGGACTGATTTCCTCTAGACCCAGCCTACGCTTCCGTTTTTGAACATTCAGGATACACTGTGCTTGCCTGCATCAGCCTGGGTCGGAAGCTTCTGGGGTGGGGCCCTTTTCTGTGGGACACCTCTGGTTTAATCCCATTACCTTGGCAGGTAGCCTTGGCATCTACACCGCCCATGAGAAATCAAAGGATAATTCAGATTCATAACCAAAGTGTCATTTAGGGCATGTCTCTGTGCGTAGAAAGTGAAATCAAATGTTGAGGCAATTAGGAGGATTATTCAGGCAAAGACATTTCTTCCTCCCTTATATGGATATTTCATGAAAAATTTCTAGGCCTGTCATTAACTAGCTCATTACTTTAATTAACCACTTCATTATGTAAGTGTAGACACAGCCTTAAAATTATTTGTACTGTTTCTTCCTGTGTGTAAATAACTGCAAAGTAAAAATATTAATTTATGAATGTAATTGTGTAGGTGATCACTCCACATTTACTCAGCACTAGCAATTAGTGCATGCAAATCAGCTAAGACAAAAATCTCTCTGATCCTGTTCAGAATACAGGAAGACTTAATTTGCAAGAATGCCTGCTTCTCACCCATCTGATTCTCAAAAGTCACGTTCTTGCCTCTGAAAATCAGAAATTGACCATATTTGTTGTGCGCTTTCTGATCACTGTTAATACCCTTGCAAACACAGGAAATAAAATGCTAACAAATCATCATCCATTACCTAATTATATTTACATAGACAGATAAAGTTGGGGGGGAAAGTGTGGATCTTTTTCTTTTCTTTTCTTTCTTTCTTTCTTTTTTTTTTTTTTTTTTTAAAGAAAAGGTGTTTCTCATTTGGCAAACAAAGATGAAATTCATAGCTTAATTATTCCTCATGGTGCCATACAGAGTGTTTTCTGTTAATCATACCCAAGGCCTGAGATTTTTTTTTCCTCCCAAAGAAGTGTAAAATGTGTGTTGATTCCCAATTAAGTCAGTTCCTCCTCCAGTGGGGATAGTGCTAATGGGATTTAAAAATTCCTGAGGCTTCACCAGGGTCCACATTAGGAAAAATTCTGACGTAGATGGAATATCACTCCTTCAGCAATACAAACAGCTCACAGAGAATAGTACAACTGACTGCCTTTGACATCTTACATGGTGGAAGCTGTTAGAATTAGTCATCTTCACTACAAATCACGCTTGTGGCCAAGTAGCAGCAGTTGAGTTGCCTCGATCATTGAACAATATTTGGACATTTATCTCTAGGTTTTCTATTTAAAAATATACCATGCGGAAGTTTTATAAGATACATTCATAGGTCTGTGTAAACTGAGCTGCACCCTGGGCCACTGTGACCACCTATATTATTCACTCTTTGTGTGCCATGGGAAGCATTCAGGCGCCAGTCTCCCCAGGTTGAGAGCTACCTTGAAAAGGCCCCGACTGGAGTGGTTCAGGGAGACGAATGTAGGTATACAATCCACTTCTTTAATCATGAGTTCGAGGTTTCAATTTTTATTCTCCCATTTCCTGCAATTCCGGGCATCTCCACCAGAGGGAGCAACGTTAATGTTGGGAGAAAAGAAACAAGTAGCCTTATATCACTACTACTCACAGAGATGGTAGGTAGCTTAGATGGTATCTAAGTGCCAGCCACATGCTAGGTATTTTATGACATTGTTTCATTATTTTTAATCCCTTCAGTTTAAATCGTATTCCTTATTTTCTAATAAAAATATATTCATAAATTTCAAAAATTTTAAAGTACAAGAGTATAGAGTGAAAACCTCTCCTGGCCACATTTGTCCCCCAGCCTCTCAGCTACCCTCCCACATGCAACTAATGTTACCAGCTGTTTGTGATATCTCACAGGTACTTAATGTTATCACTTCTCTTAGAGTAATTTATGCATATGAATGTAAATGAATATATTCTTTCCTGCCCTTTTATTTTTAAAATTTTACTTATTCATTTATTTGTTTATTTCATTTATTTTAAAGAGTGAGAGAGAAGGTGGAGCGGACAGGGAGAGGGGGAGAGAGAGCATCTTAAGCAGGCTCAACACCTAGTACAGAACCTGACGCAGGGCTCCATCTCGTGACCCCAAGATCGTGACCTGAGCCTAAATCAAGAGTTTGACGCTTAACTAACCGAGCCACCCAGGTGCCCCTCTCTTTTACCCTTTTAAAGATAAATGCAAGTATACTATACACACAGTTCTGCACTTATGATATATCTTAGATTTTTCCCTACCAATACAAAGAGATCTTCTCCAGTCCCTTTCATGATGTCAGTGTACACATGTACCATAATTTATCCTATCAGTTCCTTATTGATGGACATTTACATTATTTAAGAACTTCTGTGGTTACAAACAAGGCTACAATGAAGCAACCTATAAAGATATTATTTCTTAAGAATGCAAGTTTACCTGTACGATAAATTCTGAGAATGGGAGTACCTTAGTCAAAGAGTATATACACCTCCAGGTTATTTCTGACCACAGCGCCATTTCACACACAAGGGCTCAGAGAATGTAGTGACTCACTCAGGACACAATTGTTAAACACTGAAATCAGGATGTAAGCATAACTAGTGCTTTTAAAAAAAAATCCCCACGTTGCTCTTTTACTGGCCAGTAAAATTTTTCCTCAATAATAAATAATAACTGAGTACTTAATATGTATAATGTGTGTGGTGAGTGCTTTGTAGGATTTAAAGGAGTGAGGACATGGCCACTGTCCTCAGGAAGTTTACAGCTGAGCAGTTTTAGTAAAACACTGAAAGGAAGTGGATGTAGCTATGGACTACATCAATCTAACTATCAATCAATTGATCGATCTATGTATATACATGCCCCCATCCTCATACTATATATATGTATGTATTATATATGTGTATATACACTTATGCACATATGCAATATATACAATTTAAGACAAATAATGGATATGAATATTTAAACAAAAGAAATTGAGGTATCTATTTAATGAAAAAAATATGCACATTAAAATAGCTTTTAATAGTTTAAAAACAATACAATGGTATTACAGGGATAAGCATTGAAAAGAAAATGAACATTCTTAATTCTATTACCCAGAGATAACTACTATTAATTTGGGGGGAGGTCTCCTTCCATTGTTCTTATTTACAAAATAGGATCCTCTTTTAAATATTGTTTTATAATCTATTTTTCCCCTTAACACTGTTTAATAACTATCTTCTCATATCATTAAATATTTTTCCTTAACATCGTTTTCATAGTTTTA
>ML109508.1:64509-93805 GCA_003697995.1 Taxidea taxus jeffersonii | reverse complement strand
TTTTTTATTTTTATATAAACATATAATATAACCCCACCACCCTCATAAAAATCTTTTATCTTCAAAATTTCACCATTGGAAATTTACCGTAAAGAAACAGCACAATGGTTAAAAAAAAAACAACTGTTGAATTACCTATAACATCAAAAAAGAGAATCTGTTCACTACTATATTTTTATCTGTAATATGAAAAACATGATTATAATATCAAAAACTAAATGTTCAGCCAAAGGGAAGAATGTCTGCGTAAAGCACATAAGCCTTAAATTATTTTAAGGAATGGATAAAAACTAGTAATATCTTACACATGTTAAGTAGGAAAAAAAATTCACCAGACTAAATATGCCCTAAGAATATAATTAAGTGAAAATGCATAGGTACCTGAAAAAAGATTGAGGGAAAATGAACAGAAGAAAAAAATTTGTTTCGAATAGTGAAATTATAGGTAATATGTTTCTTTTGTGAAGATTTTACTTAATGTTATAATAAAAAAGAAACAAACTTAGGTACTTCTAAAAACAGTCTAGAGAAGAAGATAATACTGGTTAAAAATGAAATTAATAGGGGTGCCTGGATTGCTCAGTTGGAAGATCATGTGACTTTTTTTTTTTTTTTGGCAACTGTAATTTTGTTACCCAAACAATGTAAGGGCATTTTCATTTTATTTATTATATTCATTTTATTTTATTTTATTTCTTTTCAGTGTTCCAACATTCATTGTTTATGCACCATACCCAGGTACTCCATGCAATACGTGCCCTCCATGACTTTTGATCTCAGGGTGGTGAGCTCAAGCCCCAAGTTACTTAAAAATAAAATCTTAAAAAAAATGAAATTAATATTAACGATTGTGACTAATCATACTTTAAAAAAAAAAACCCACATTTTTCCTATGAAATACCATGGAAATAGTTCGCCAATTTTTAACATCATTTCCCTATCTATGACTAGTACTTTTGGAATTATAATGTAATATAAAATGTAGCTTATGCTGAAGAATTATCTGCTTTCTAGGCAACTCAAGAATTGCTACACAAAATAAAGTGGAATATTATTATGATTTATCCATTCGGCAAATGTTTACCAAGTGCTTAACTGTGTTGGTCCCCACAGAAAGGGCCCAAAAGTCTTATCTCCCATCATTTGATTCCTCCAGCTTCACTCCATCCTTTGGCCAGCACACCCCACCCCTCTATTACTGCACTTTTTACTCATCTACGTTACTGATTTGGGGGTTCCTTTTCAGAACCCAAAACTTATCTTAATCCTAAGACTTTTAGTCCTGCAGCCAAAAAATTTTTTCAGAAGAATCCAGATCATATAATCATATAGCAATGCTTTTAGTATTCAGAAAGAAAATTATCTTCATCACCTGTACTTTGAATTTATCCTGAGAAATTCACTCTAAAACTTTCTGCCCAAATTATTTCCTTTTCATTTTCAGCATAATCTATTCCAACAGCTCTTTCTTTTCTGCCATTTGTCATATGGAGGTCTTCCCCAAGTTACAATGCAAACAAAATTGTGTCTTACTCTTCCTGATGAAATGTAAATGCTACTTTTATCTACTGTTGAATACACTAAACACATGTTCTAAAGCAATATTTAAAAAAAATAATAAACCAGCATTTTCTGTTAATCCACCCATTTCTTTTTCCTTCATTTAATGTCCCTACTTCCTGGCTCATGTTTGAAACAAGGCTAATAAAATATTCTTACATATTAATTCCTCTTACAATGAGTATCCTCTAATCTTTCTTCTGTTATCATTCTAACCTATCTTTCCATAGCAGCAAACAAGGCTTATTTACTTACTCTCTCCTACAAACACTTCAAGGGTGTGTTCTGGGAATGTTCTCTTTTTGTTTTTGCTTTTTTTTTTTTCTGTTCAAAATCTACTAGTCCTCCTTTTTCTACATCTTCATTTTTGTGTTTTTCAAAATAAAATACCAGTGCTGAGAGCCTCAGCTGTATAAAGGGTTTTGAGCTGTTGGAACCATTCTGAATGCACTCCTTTTTCTTTTCTTTTTTTTTTTTTTTAAGATTTTATTTATTTATTTGACAGACAGAGATCACAAGTATGCAGAGAGGCAAGCAGAGAGAGAGGGGGAAGCAGGCTTCCCGCTGAACAGAGAGCCCCATGTGGGGCTTGATCCCAGGACCCTGAGACCACGACCGGAGCCAAAAGCAGAGGCTCAACCCGCTGAGCCATCCAGGTGCCTCTGCACTCCTTTTTCTTACACCTAAGGAACTTTACCTTCATTTCAGCAACCACCACTGGTTAAATGTACCTCAAGGGCTTAATATAGGTATATTTTCAAACAAAGTTACCAAGTAAAACTTGCCAGTGATATACAAATATATCACAAAAGGCATTTATCAGGAGATTTAGTAAGTCATATCAGTTTTAACTTAACAATGAGCTAAAAACCAATTTAAGGGAGCACCTGGGTGGCTCAGTCAGTTAAACCTCTGCCTTCCACTCAGGTCATGATCTCAGGGTCCTGGGATCAAGCCCCACATGGGGCTCTCTGCTCATCAGGGAGTCTGCTTCTCCCTCTCCCTCCACCTCTCACTTGTGCTCTAATAAGTAAATCTTAAAAAAAACTAATTTAGGGAAAAACTTAAAAACAGAGGGATCTTAGCACTTTAAATTCATATAAGCCACAGACAAACCCCCAATCTCCATACAACTGCTAAATAAGGTATTCTAATATCAGAAGACAGAGCCATTTATCTAGTAGTCTTTGTTGTCTAGCTATGTGGAATTATACAATTACAGTGTTAGGGACTGTAAGTCAAATGTTATCTTAAAATTAAGAAAGTGAATGGTAATTTATTCTAGTTAGGTAAGAGGTTTGGAGATTAAGACTAGGAGAAAGTGTTCATGTTTTTAGAGACTGAAGATAATACAGATAAATCTGGGGTAGGTCATAAGAATGCCTTTGAGGATAGTGACAAAATGAGAATTAGCCAACCTAAGATTGAAACTCTCTCAACAACATGGGAAAAGTAACAGGAGAACAGGAAACATTATCTGCTGAGAAATATGAAATTTTAAGTCTGTGGGCTCAAAGATGTCTTCTCTCATTAGATACAATTAATTATAAGTCAACTTATAGATTTTTCCTAAACAATGCTAAGTTCAAAGGCCATGACCACAAGGGGATACCATAAAACCCAAACCTGGACTTTGTCAAATTAGAATTTGTAGACTAGAAGTGATCTATGAAGCTCTCCAGTCCTCTGAGTAGCTAAGGTTACTTACATTAAATTATCTAGCCTATTAGACACAAACAGAATCTCTTCTTAATTCACATTAATATGATTACTCATATTGAGTAGGATTTAATGTTAAATTAATGATGATGATCCGATAAACTAGCAAATTTAAAAAAGAAATCTTGGGGCACCTGGCTGGCTCAGCTGGTAGAACAGGCAACTCTTGATCTCAGGGTTGTGAGCCCGAGCCCTAAACTGGGTGTAGAGTTTACTTAAAAAATAAAATAAAAAATCGGTTCTTGGCAAACCAAGTGACCTCTGAATCATTAGGACAATTCTATCCTAATCCATCTTTTTTTTTTTTTTTAAGTTTATTTATTTATTTGACAGAGAGAGATCACAAGTAGGCAGAGAGGCAGGCAGAGAGAGAGGAGGAAGCAGACTCCACGCTGAGCAGAGAGCCGGATGCGGGGCTCGATCCCAGGACCCTGAGATCATGACCTGAGCTGAAGGCAGAGGCCTTAACCCACTGAGCCACCCAGGCGCCCCTTATCCTAATCCATCTTAACTTGTGAGAGTGTTCGGTATACTGATAAACAACTCTATCTCTGGAGTCAACCTGAGCTCAAATTCCATCTCTGCTACTTTGTAGGACAAGTTAACTTAAGCCAAAACTTATTATTTATATCTCTAAATAGAGATGATGATAAAAGTGCCTATTTCACAGTGTTGTTAGAATTATGGAAGGTAATGCATTCAAACTGCATATCAGAATACCTGGCTTATAAAAAGTCCAATAACAAATGTTGTTCATCTAGTTTTTTCTTCTTGGTGCTTGGAAGCCAAGCCATCTAAGTAAGTCTTGAGCTTAAAAGACAAGAAGCTAGTTTCATCTCAAGTAAGGCTATGAGAATTAAAACAATACAAAAGAGAACTACTTCTGTTTCTGAAAGTGGGCATGCTATCTGAATGAGCCTCTTCTGGTTGCTATGGCTTACCATGAACTGGGATGGAGAGAGAATGACTATGGAACATTTGTTGACTCTAATACACTGGTGGCAAGAAAATAAAAAGAGAAAGTTCCATGCATGATAGAAAATGACAATATAAACACATTTGTTGATGTAAAGACCAGATTTTAAAACATTATTCTCAATGGTCAATATATTTGTGACTAAATTGGTGAGTTTATTCATCACAGTTTTATCAGATAGGTTTGCAGAGCAATTGTTGCTGGGAGATCTGCAGGTATTATATGATCTTGGGGCTTGGTGGTTAATGTGAACAGAGAGTAGGCGTCATTAAAAAGGAAGTAAAGTAAGAGTACAGACTTAATTAAATCTGGGGTCTTCCACTTATGGCTTGTATGACTTTGGGCAAGTTAATCAAGGTCTTCGTTTCAGTTTCCTCATCTATATGCCAAAGGTAATAATACCTGCCTCATAGAATGGTTGCTAAGATTAAATAAATTAAGATGTATAAAGCATTTAGAATAGTGTCTGGCACACAGTGAGCACAGCATAAGTGTTATTATGGATTATTGCATAGACACAGTTATTTAAGAAAAATCTAGAGCTGAGAAGGAAAAACTGAGAGCAAGCCTGCCTTCTGGGGAAAAAAATCTTTTTGCATGAGGGAGTTCGTTTTTGGGCTTCAGAGAATTAGGGTTCTCTCAATGGATATACTTCTAGTAGCAGTGGGGGAAACTCACTGAAAGCAAGTTTATGGATGTTACTGAAATAAGCTTTTAGATATTTTCAGAACCAGAGTGTTATAAATGTATCCAGAGTTTTTATTAGTCTGTTTTTGTTTTTTTGTGTTTTTTTAAAGATTTTATTTATTTATTTGACAGAGATTACAAGTAGGCAGAGAGGCAGGCAAAGAGAGAGGAGGAAGCAGGCTCCCTGCTGAGCAGAGCCCGATGCGGGGGCTCAATCCCAGGACCCTGGGATCATGACCTGAGCCAAAGGCAGAGGCTTTAACCCACTGAGCCACCCAGGCGCCCCTGTTTTTGTTTGTTCAAAAAAAATTTTTTTTTGAGAGAGAAGGTGAGAAAAAGTGTGCGCACATGTTGTGTGTGCCAGCAGGGGAGGAGCAGGGGTGGGGGTACAGAAAGAGAGAATCACCCTGAACAAAGCCTGACGTGAGTGGGGCTCAACTTCACGACCCTAAGGATCATGACCTGACTCAAAATCAGGAGTAAGACACTTAGCTGACTGAGCCATCCAGGTGCCCCTGTGTTATTTTTCATATTCTTATATAAGCAATCCACCTACAGCTTTTAGTTTACATATGAAATTAAAGAAATCATCTACTAAACTAGTTGAAAACAAATTCAGGCACCACAGTTGGGGGGGCCTCAAATTTGCTTACAGATAAACAAATATATCATGCATGTACATGTGTGTATATCAGGCCAGGGTGGGGGGATTGGAGTCAGCAAACTAGGGCCCATTGCCTGCAGCGGTATGGTATGGCCTGCAAACTAAAAATGATTTTTACATTTTTAAGTAGTTGAAAAAAATACACAAAAGAATATTTCATGATGCATGAAAATTAAAGGAAATCCAGATTTCAGTGTCTATAAAGAAGATTTTATTAGAACACAGTTGTATTCTTTCATTTATGAGTTGTCTATGGCTGCTTCTGGGCTACAATAACAGAATTGGATAGCTGCCAGTTGAGACCTGGACAACTTGCAAAGTGTGAAATATTTATTCTTTGGCCCTATACAAAATAGTTTGCCATAGTATGTGTTATAAGGAAAGAGAATAAATTAATCTCTTAGACATGGTTCTCCAAATATGACTAAACTGTCATTTTTAACTGTGATATCATTCACTTTTAGGCTCCCAAACATAGATGTTCCCCCCAAAACTGGTAATTCTTTGAGTGGTAGCCCGTTTCTTAAAAGACACTAAATTCCGGGGTGCCTGGGTGGCTCAGTCAGTTGAGTGTCTGACTCTTAGTTTTGGCTCAGATCATGATCTCAGGGCTGTGGGATCAAGCCCCATGTGGGGCTCTCTTCTCAGTGCAGAGACCCCTTAAGATTTTCTCCCTCTAGGGAGAGCCTGGGTGGCTCAGTGGGTTAAGCCTCTGCCTTCAGCTCAGGTTGTGATCTCAGGCGAGCCCCACATCGGGCTCTCTGCTCAGCACAGAGCCTACTTCCCCCCTCTCTCTGCCTGCCTCTCTGCCTACTTGTAATCTCTCTTTCTGTGTTAAATAGATAAAATCTTAAAAAAAATTTTTTTTTTCCTCCCTCTACCTCTGCCTCTCCCCTGCTCGTGTGTTCTCTTAAATAAGTAAGATCGGGGAAAAAAAAAAAAAAGAGAGACTAACTTCTAATGCTCATCGTGTAAAACTCTATGGAGTTCAAGTGAATACCTGTTTGAAGATTTGAACCTATCCTGAGTTGATTCTTGTTGAAAATTTGGCCCTGCCTGTAACTTCCTATGTAGTCTAATAGTGAAATGAAAATGTAGAAGTAGAAGGAAAAAGGACTACAATTTACCAAACATCTACCACATGCCAAACACATTATATTTTTCTTTCAAGTCTTTACAATAATTTTATTAAGTGGAAATTACCATCCCTATTTCACTGAGGTAAGGACAGAGGTTCAGTGATGTTAAGCAAGTTGCCAAAGACAATAGAGTCATTGTGAGTGGCAGCGGGGATTTGAACCTAAGTCTAAGAATCCAAAGTCTCAGTTATTTTCACTAAATCAGGGGTTCTCAAATAAGATAATCATGACTCATAGTAAGAAGTATATTTACTTCATGATACAGTATATAGATACATTAGTACATACAAGTGGACAAGTTTCATGAACCAATATTTAACCTTAAAATGTGCAGTGTACTCTATTTCTTATTTTAGTCTAGAAGTTAAAAACTGATGTCACAGCCAACAAAAATATTTTCACAACCCACTTACGGATGACCACTATCTACGGGGGTGGGAGTTAAGGTGGTAGGAAAAGTAAAAATGAAAGAAGATGGGATCGGGAGGGAGAAAAACCAAAAGAGACTCTTAATGTCATAAAACAAACTGAGGGGGGTGGGGGGAAGAGAGGTTGGGGGAGGGTGGTGGGGTTACATCATATGTTTAAATAAAGCTTAAATAAAGTAAAAAAAAAAAAAAAAAAACAAAGTATCAGGGGTGAGGGAACAGGTAAAATGGGTCAAGGGGAGTGGGTAATACAGACTTCAGGTTACAGAATGAATAAGTCACAGGGATGAAAGATACTGCATATGGAATACAGTCAATGGTACTATAACAGTGTTGTGTGGTGACAGACGGTAGTGACACCTTTGATGAACATAGCACAAAGCACAGAATTGTTGCATTTGTACTACCAAAACTAATGTAACATTGTGTGGCAAATAAATAAATAAATGCTGCACTAAATCATAATGTATCTCAGAATAAGAGAATTCTCAATCTACGGAAGAATATTAGTGAGGTTCTGTAGTTATTATAGTCTTATCAACCTTGCAACTTGTACATCAACTCTGTGAAAGGAAAACCAGGGAAAAGCTGACATTTGTCGGGGGTTATCAAATGCTGTTTTGAGACTACTGATATGTGAGACAACTGAATGAAAGAGTATGTTCCAAGTGCTTCATGTATTTGCTTCATCTTCGTAACAACTCTATGAGGTAGATACTATTATTCCCATCTTACAGATAAAGAAACACACACAGAAAGCTCAGTCGATTTGCCCAAGATGGCACAATGAGCAGGTAGTTGAAGAAGGATCAGTCCCAGGTAGGCCAGCTCCAGAGTTCACTCTTAGTCACTTTGCTCAAGCACCACTGGCTGCAGCACTTCACACTTGGGTCAGACCAGTTTTTCAAAAAACCAACTTCAACAGAATTGACTTAACATTTAACTTTTGACTTTTAATTAAGAACTGGCCATATGAAGAATAGTTCTCTATCTTTAATAAAAGTGCTATTAAAATGCTCTATTAATTATATTGTTATTATTCACTATGTAAAGGAAAAATCTGGTCTCTCCCAATGTAATACATGCTTTTGTTTACTAGAAAATAAAAGACACAAATCTTGATTCCCTTTTTTGTCAGAGTGTACCTTTCCCTCAGAGTTAAATTATACGTAATCATTAACCTATAACAGCTAATCCTTCACGGTTACACTTTTCTAAACACCAGCTTATGTTCTTCTTCCTTATATTCAGTAACACTATGCTAGGACAAGTAGAAGTGAGACAGGTATGTCCTATAATTTCACTGAACTAATATTTAAAGGGGAAGGCATACATTTAACAAATAATTTCATTATCAGTGACAAGTAAAATTCTAGAAAGGGAACACATAGCAAACTTTCAGACTGTATTACTGGGGACCCAACCTAGGCAACATGGCCAAAACATCCTCAAAGCAGTGATATTATTGCTAATCTATAAAGGATGAAAGGGAATCTTTCTGCCTAGAATGATTTCTTGGTTTAAAAAAAAAAAGAGCAGATCTTGAGGATGGAAGGAAGGCAAATCTGGCAATTTGCCAACATTACCTGTTGCCAGCCCGAATCCCTTTAGCTAGCACCTGTTGGACACTTGCTAGGAACAGCAAAAGGTGAGAGCTGACTAACTTATTTAATAGAGGATGATTCTGCTATAGGTGCAATGAGAGGTGCAGTAGTTCTCAACATTGGCTACACATTGGAATTCTAGGGAACAGTCACAAGGAAAAAGACCCTGGTGAAAGAAGAACCTTTTAATTTACTGCATGTCCTATCCCAGGTGAAAAAGAAATTAGAAAGCTGGTGAAGACTGTTCTCAGAGAGTGATCCTATCGATCTATTTAAAAGTATCTACAAATGTATGCAAAAGAGCTAGACTTTTTTTTTTCATGTCTGATCTTATGGAAGAAAAAATATTGCTGCCATCCTGAAGAAACTGAAAACGTAAGTATTACCATTTATAAGAATAAAAAACAGGAATAGGTAAATCACAGAGAGGGGAAAAAAAACAACTTCCCAGGATTTTTATCTTTGTTGCCAATCAGTATTTGTTAAAATAAATAGATAATTCAGAAGACAATAAGCACTGTTAATTTAAATGTTTAGACAATTCATTTGATGCTTCATTATAAACTAGAAACAGGTTTTTTTCTGGCCCCCCCACACACTTTTTTTTTTTTTTTTTTTTTTGGCTGTCACTGCTTTTCCTACTTACATTCCTTTGCCATACAACAAATTATGGCCAAAAAAAAAAAAAAAATCAATTCATAGTAGGAAGTTTCCTAGAAACAGTAAGAGCAACTACTGATAGAAAGTTTATTATGCACCAGACATTTTGTAAAATATTTTCCATATATGACTGTCTTACTTCAGTCATCACAATGACCTTCTGACCTATTATCATACTCATGTCATAAATGACAAAACTGAAGCACAAAGACATCAAGTAACTTTATGCCAAAGGTCACACAGTGAGGGTGCCACAGTCAATTAAACAGATGCCATTCCTTTTGGAGTTCAGTCAACCTCTTTTTGGAACACAGTACATCTTTTGAATCTCGGAAGAAGGCTAATGAGGATCAAGGACAAATAATAGCAATTTTAACAATTCTTTAGCTTATTGACTTTTCTCAAAGGAGAATAGGGCTGAAATGATTATGATTAGAAGAATGGCAAATTACAAAGGGAAGTAGGCCAGTTATAACAAGCAGTGGTCATAAACTGGTATATAAAAACATATATCAGTGGTTCTAAACTTCTATGTATCAGAATCTCCTGTGGGTCTAACTAAAACACAGATTGGTTGGCTCCAGCCACGGGCAGAGTGTCTGATTCAGAAGGTCTAGAGTAGAGTCTGAGAATTTGCATTTCTAACAAGTTCTCAGCTAATGCTGCTAGCCAAGGACCACAGTCTGGGAACCCATGCACTATATATACTACGTAAATTCACTCTCTTACACAGCTGTAGTAAATAAAACCACACACTTTTCCCAGGAACTAGAATACAAATAAAAGGCATATTTTAGGAATTAATGGAATGTGGCATTTTCAAAGAAACATTTATAATTTTTTTCCTTTATTATATTTTTAAACATTTGGTACATATAAAAAATATAAAATATAAACTGACAAACTTCCTTTAATATTAAACTGTATGTATTTTTGTAATTGTCAATATTCTTATGAGATTTAATTTTTGAAGAATACATCTAACTTTCATAATTAACATATATATCATAAATAGGTTAAGTTTTAAATATTTTTCACTTCATATTCCACAATTTTCAGTAGTGAATAAACACCATTACTGAAGACTAACAGAATGTATAACATTTGACAAGAAAGATTATTCAAAGTTTCCAAGATACATTACAAACTAGTAAAGACAAAGAGAATACAAAGAAATACTTTATCCTAAACTTATCAATTTTAGGTTTTTTGTTAAATAAAGAATGCATAAAATTTTAAGACTGAGCTAGACCATTCTAAAGT
Organism: Taxidea taxus jeffersonii; assembly: GCA_003697995.1. NCBI lineage: Eukaryota > Metazoa > Chordata > Mammalia > Carnivora > Mustelidae > Taxidea > Taxidea taxus. The sequence continues at coordinate 83,105 of ML109508.1, read as the reverse complement.
AGGCTTTACAACATAATGATAAAATAGCCTTTAGTGCTATTTGAGTAATTATATACAATGAATATTGGCAATGAAGTAAAATCTTACCCAGATCTAGTCGTTTTGAATTCCACCTTGAGGATAGGTTTGCATGGTTCTGGCTTCTTCCCATCCTTTAATTGTTTTCCTAAAATATATTTTCCTGTATTAAATTCTAAAATTCTAAGTTATTCTAAATTCTTATACTGATAATTTATATATGAAATGAAAATAAAATGAAATACACCATAAAAAATTTTAAAATGATTTTGAAAAGAAGTATTTTAATATAAAATATTTAAAATAACCAATCTTTGGTTAAAATAACCAAAATATTTAAAATAACCAATTCAAACAGTAAATCTACTGTTTGAAATTCAGTGCTGAAAAGTAAGAGTAATTTAGTAATGACCTTTATGTGACAAAATTCTTGCAAAATATATTGATAGCCTTCCCAATGTTCCTAATTGCAGATAAGCAAGCAGAATTTTAATTTTCTAAATGAATTCAAGTTTTAAAATAGCTAGATTTGAGAAAAACAAATCTAAATCATGTTTTCACCCAAGTGTGACAGTTGCAAAATTAAAACCTATGCTAATAACTTCATTTATATTTATTCTCCTAAAGTAAAATCCATCTATTTTGGATATAATGTCCAAAAAGACCACTAAAATAAACCAACCTCTAAATATTATTTAAAAAAAAAGTTTGATTCCTGCTATTTCCGACATGTTCACTGTAGAAACAACTCAGAAAAATATAAAGAAAATAAGACATATCTTCATTTTTAGAGATCAATCACTCTATATATTAGTATCTTATTTTTGGAGATCCTAGAACATGCCCCTATCCTAATACTTCTTTCCCAGCTTCCCCCCCACCCAACCCATAACATAGCTAGCTCATTCTAATAAACTTTTGTTTAAAATTTCATTGTTTGCTCTTTGACTCACCAAGAAAAATGTAAATTCCATGAAAGTAAAGGTTTTTTAAGTGTATGTGTGCTTTCTGTTGATGTATCCCTGGTGACAAGCACTGTTTGACATATCAGTGGGTGCTCAGTAACTAATAAGTGAGAAAATTAATGATTTTTCTTTAGGATTAATTCTAGGAAAAGGGATATCTGGGTCAAACTGTATTCTAAACACACTGTACCAATTCATACTTCCATTAGCTGTTTAAGACCACAGTTTGCCACATTCTTCCCAAACAATGCTATTTTTTTTGTTTTTAATCAGAAAGGGTATCTAATTTTAATTTGTATTGTCTTAATCTCTGACAATATTCTTCAATTTTCTGGTCATCTGTACGTCTTCTTTTAAAAATAGTTTATGTTCTTTACCTATGCTTGTATGTTATCTTCTTTACATTTAAAAATAAATTTTATATTCAAAGCTCATTAATACTGTATCCATATGTTACAAACATCTTTCCTAGTGTCATTTGTGACTGAATTCTTAGAAAAATGTTAAACTGCACAGAAGTATACCTTTAAGTCATCAAAATCATGTTTCTGGTTGAGAAAACTAAAATTCCTAAAGTGTCAATTCTTCTAAAATTAATTCATAAATTCAATGTAATTAGAGTTCCAGTAGCTTTTCTTTGATTTGCACAAAATGACTTGAGTTCACACAGTGGACTCACTACCTATGAATGGTGAAGGAAATTAGGAAAAGAAATGGGACTTCCAGAATGACAAAGTAAGGACCTCTGTGAACTCAAAAGGACCTCTTCACAAAAACTGAAATACTAGCACAACTAAAGTTAATCATTTCAGAACCCTGGAAATAAACTGAAGCCACTACCCTGGAAATAAACTGAAGCCACAAAACAAGTGGAACACTGTCTACCCAACAGAAATGACTCAACCTTGGTTAAGACAGGGAGGGCTAGAACATTCTGATAAGGGTTATTCCCATCTTCCTCACTCCCCGGCTAGGTGGCTAGGCAGACATGAAAATCCAATAGTATCAGCAAACAAAAAGTGCTGAAACTTTTTTTTGCAATTCCATTAAAACCAACTTCCCTAAGATCACAATCAATATTTTGTCCCAAAGCAGTTCCCTGGAAACCTCCATTCTCAGGGTCTCGTGGCAATTTCATTTGACACAGACATCAGCTCAGAGGAACAGAAGGCCTCACACTTCTGGGGCATCACAGAAATAACAGCAATCTGTTGGGATATCACAACTGCCTAAGGCTGTGGTTTTAGGTGAGTCAAATAAGAGCCTGAGCAAGAATTCAAAGAAAATCCTGAAAAACTGAGCACACTCCAGGACTAAAAGGCTGCACATATGTGCAAGGTCATGTGCAGCCCAGAAAATACCTGAGAAAGAAGAAAGCCCCAGTCACTCCTCTCTGATTGACTCTGAAACCTTGAGAAAAGTGGAAGTTTAAAAAAAAGGTAAAATACAGAAAGTAAAATGGGCTATAATACCTACTGCTGGCGGGATCACTGCCAAAGAGGTACACATACATGACAGAAAGAAATGTGCATAGGATACAGTCTCCTTGGAAGGCAGTCCGAGAATATTAATTAAAAATAGACATACTTAAAACTCTAATTCTTAGGAAGAGCAATTCTATTCGTAAGCATTTATTTCATAGAAATAAAAGGACCAACGCCTATCAAATATGTACAAGATGGTAATGACAGCATAACTTGTAGTGATCAAGAACTGAAAATAAAGTGAATACTGATTATGTTGGAAGGGCTGAATACTTTGTGAAAAACTGGGAACAAAACTGGCTATTACACGACCATTAAAATGAAGGAATTAGAGCTATGCCAGATGACATGAAGGGACTATCCTCAAGTAGAGTGGATTAAGAAAACATACAAGAAAGATTAATACAATTCCATATTATGCAAAATAATGGCAAAACTCCTCATATTTACATATATGTGTACATATATATATAATTTTAGAAATATATTTTTGAAGAACACCTGTAAGATTTTTGACGTACTGTACCTAGTCACTGGGCTGCTATCATGGGGGAAGGCTGAGGGAGAAGGAACTGGTAAGATATGATTCTATTTATGAATAATATGTATGCATATGTATGAAAAAAGCTACCAGGTCTTTTTTATCACTCCCCTCCTCGGTTTTGAGCTTATTGGGAAGTTCTTTCCCACATTAAAATCACATAAATTTCTTTTTTTTTTTTGGCAATTTCTTAAAATTGCTCTATAGTTTCACTTATTACATTTAGTTATTTTATGAAGTATATTTTGGCATAGGGAAGAAATTTTTCCTCTAATAATTTCAAAGCTATTTTTCTATTGAGAATTGCTGGACAATAAAGTGCACATATTTAAAATGCACAATCAGAAGAGTTGTGATAGAAGTATGCACCTGGCAGCACTATTTCTTGAAGCATTATTTCTTTCCCCACTGATACAGTATGTCACCTTTATTACATTGTATTTTTATAAATCAGCCCTGTCAACTTACATTAGAGCATCTAATCCTGCCTCAAGATCCCAGGGGATCATCTCTTTCCCATTTTGTACGAAATGACAGTGCAAGGAAACTAGAACTTCTAATTAAATTAGCATCTTAATTTACAAAAATCCAGTGGCTGGTGACAGAGTAAGTTGAACACCAAACTAAAAGACTGGAGAGGATTGCTGGTTTGTTGGGGGATGCGGGGGAAGAAACTGAGAAAAAAAGAAAGGTAGGAAAAAAGGAGACCTAAATCGGAAAAGGAGTCCCTTGCACTGTACAAGGAATGCAGAATTTCAACCACTATTTTAATCTGTTCAGAAATACGTGAGCTTTCAGTAAAGAATTTAAACGGTTGCTCTGAAGGCCAGCATCAGGCCTTTATTCTTCTACCATCCCAAAGCTCTAATGGGAGTGTCAGACTGATAGACCTTGAAATTACAGACACAAATTTTACATTTATTTCCAAAAGTTATTTTTTGTATGCATTTTGCTTCATGAAGTAAACAATTATTCAGTTATAACTCAATTTGACTTATTTCAATATTCACCACCAATTTTCCAGTGGCTAGAACAATTTTTAAAGAAGGGCATGACATGGTATATCTACTGAATCTTTATGTTTTGAGCTTACATATTGTGCATAAAACCTGGCTAGGTACAAAAATCTTAGCTATTGTCTTACCCAACATTCTATGTTCCTCTCCTACATCCAATATTCAAACTTAGAATAAAGTTTAAAGCCAGTCTAATTTTTGTTTCTTTATAAGTAAACTTTCTTCCCCACCCACTACAAGGATGCTAACTGAGTAGGTTTATTATCTCTGTAAGTAAAAAATGTTGCAGTTTTTATAGTAATCTTTCTTCATGAATCTTGCTTGGAAATTAATGAGTCCTTTTGATTGGGATAATCTGATTTTTTTTCAAGTCCAATTTCTTAAATTATGTCACCAATAATTGCTTACATTCCAGAAAGGCAAATTTATTCATCTGTAATCCTAGACTAACCATTTTCTAAATCAAATTAAGTAATAAGGACCTTGCTAAGATTTTTACAAAGCACGTGTAAATAAATTAAAGGATGTTTAGAAGATCACCTGATTTCACCACCAGTGCCATTTTACTTCTTACTTGTCATCTGAGCAGCAAGAACCTGTGCTTATTCAACTGGTTCTTGTTCAAATTCCTGTGAACTACCTTGATAAATTGTTGAAAAGAGCTGGTAAATTATAAAACAACTTAATAAATCATATAAACCTCCAAGTCACATCTGACTTATCTTTTACTACACCCTGCTTCCCATTCCAACAAACCACCCAGCCATAAAAAATTGGCCTCAGTCAAGTTGATTAAATTGCAGAATTGTATTAATGTATGTCCATTTCTTCCCATTTGCTGTCACAACTGAAATCTTCATTTACTGTTTACAAAATCTTCCTAATTGGTCTCCTGATTCTGCCCCCAGGTCACCTAATGCACTACCATCAAAGTAGTATTTCCAAAATATAAATTTCCAAAATATAAATTTTCTCATTGTAAAATCATTTAGGTCTCCATCATGAAATCCAAACTCTTAAGCATACAACAATATATATTCTTGCCTCCATATGCAGTTCTGCCTTTGTTTCCTGCAGCTTGCCCAAAGGTATTTTTAACTCTGGCCATATTAAACTATTAGCAGTTTTCCAAGAATATCCTGCTTTTGATTATGTCTTTGTATCTTCTGACTAAAATAACCTCGCTCTGCATCTTATCACACCCAACCCATCTTTTAAGACCAAGCTCATATAACTTGAATTTGTGAAATCTTCCTACACCCTTCACCCAAAAACACATTAATTCTGTTCCCATAGCATATTGTGCATGTCTTTATAAGCACTTATAATATGTATTTTAGTAATCCGTTAGTAGATAATTTTTATTCACTGGATTCTGAGTTCTTCAAGGGGAATATATTTCCAGTATTTAATCTCTGGCAAATAAGGGGTGCTCAATAAATGAATGAATGAATGAATGACGATGCATTAAAAATGAGTGAGGATCACTGACAAAAACAAGTGTTTCCTTTGTTTTTAATTTTGATATTTAGACTGTAGAAGACATTTTCTAACTAATATAGTTGTTACACAGCAATTATGTTTTCAGCCGAGAGCATCTAATCCAGTATGTTAGCCACCACTCACACATGGCTACAGAGCACTTAAAATGTGGCTGGTCCAAGATGTGGCATAAGTATAAAGTACACAGTAGATTTTAAAGAGTACAAAAAAAGATGTGAAATATCTCAAATTCATAAGTTGATTACACGTTTAAATGATATTTTGAGTTAAACATTTATTAAAACATATTTTAAGTTTTTAAACTTCTATCCATATAGTTATTAGTAAATTTACAATTACACATGCAGTTTGCATTATATTTCTATTGAACAGTGATGTTCTAGAAAATAAAATCATTCAAACTGGAGAATGACATTGTTAATAATACTAGTCCAAAATGAGGAGGGTGTTCTTTCTTTAGTAAGTATGAAGACCAAGCTGACATAGAGCTGGACTAAAGACACCTGGATACCTGGTTTTTGACTCTTGGCCAAGGGCAGTGGGATTTATGATATGCTTGTTCAAGGTCCCAAACTCCCAAAACTTCCCCAGTGACCCCTAGTGTAACCGTTTTACCAGTGGTTGGCAACTGACCTAATTGGTGTGACAAGACTGGCTTGATCACTGAAAGGGCAAACTGAGTTCCTCAGAAGCTAGATCTTGGTGGCTAGAGCTGAAGACTCAGCACAATCCTTGTATACATGTGCCCGTGGGAGCCTGCATGTGGGATGCCTCTCAGAATGCTTACCTGCATTGTTTCTCCTGCTGCAGGACATCTTCTGCCTTTAAATAAAAGTTTTATTTGCATATGTTCTATAGAGTCTGGTAATAAGTCTTTTCAAATTCATAAACTGAGGGAAAACTTTGTAATGAACTATATAAAAAGAACTGCAATATGGTTTTATTATTTACTGAATGTTTTATGCTCAGGTGAATATTAAAAGTAGATTAATAGAAATTTTTGAATGTCATATCCATAAAATATTACACTTTTACTTATGTAAAATATTTTCTTCAGTGACACTTAATAGAGTTAAAGTTCCGCAATCTTGGTTTACTCCTTAATATGTAAGTAGATCGATCATACTGATGAATAAGCTCCAGAAACTAAATTTTAAATTGTCATTTTCTATAATGGACATCTATTCATTTTTACCATCTACCACCTCCATTTCTTTTGAGAATCATCTGATGTTGGTGAAGATGACAATCAGAAAAATTGTACTCTGACACACACATACCCAGGGTTACAGGGGAGATCCTGAGATCCTGTGGTGCCCTGAGCCAGCAAATCACCGAACTATGATGACTGCTTCAGGGTAGTTAAGAGCCATGCCAGGACTATCAAGTTCTTCCCTCCTAAATTATGAAAGTTTGTTTGTCAGAGGAGAGAAACAAGTCCAAAAGAGAGAAGGAGAACTCACCCTTAGGCTTACCACAGAAATACAAAATTTACAGTCCACCAAGATGAAATAACTTTGCAGTCAATAGAGGGAACAAATCCTGCTTAATTTCCACATATTCATAAAACTGTTTATACCTTAAAAATCACCTTGCTCAATCCTGCCATTTTACAGATGATGAAACTAAAGTCCCAGAGAATAGTAATTATCTCCATAAAGTATTTCCACACATAGCAATTCATTCCAGGTTGTCTCACTGCAAGGAAAATGTTCTCTGATATTCTTAAAAATCAGATTAAAGGAACCTATCACTATTTTAGTTAGTAAAAAAAATCATTTGTTAAGGATTTCATACACACAAATGAAAAATTTCTGAAAAAGTGTATCAACCATTTTTATGTGCATTGTAAAATTATCCAATATTATATCAAAAATTATCTTAAATGAATCAAATTATTTTTTCTTTTCTGGCTATTTTATTATCATCACTATCCAGAAAACTGCTCTGCCCCTCAGAATAATAGTTTGCTATCAAACAACTTAAGCAATGAAAGATGTCATCCAAGGATAAACTGAACATAGCTAACAAATCTGGAGAACTGTCTTATGATTCATTTATAGTTCAAGGCCATCATTTCTCAAAGTGTATTTCATAGAGTACTGGAGAACCACAAGATGTTCTCTGAATAAAGGACATTAAAGTCAAATAAATTTGTGAAAAGCCACATAAAATAGGTGCATATATAAACTAGTAAAAATAATATTTATATATGTGTGTGTATATATACATACCATAGATATGTATGGTATATATATATATATATCTCCTCCCTCTTAGAAATTCATGATACACATTAAAAGTGAAGACATCTTATGCTGAAGAAAATGCTCAACTTTAATTCAGCATTTCCAAATCTCTGACTATAACATGGCTTCTCACCAAAAAAGTCAATATAAGAAAAATTCATATGTGAAAATATTTTGGGGAATTCTACTCTAACAATCTTTCAGCCATATCCTACCAAATAAATAACATACCCAGATTTATATTTATTATGATCATATATGTATAGCATATCATAATTTTCAGACACTTTCACTTACATTTTGCTTACTTAATCCAGGATGTAGAACAGTGCCTGTTACATGGTAGATCCAATATTTATTGAATAAATAATCTCCATAAAAACCACACAAAAAGACTAAATTTAATTATCATCTCCATTTATAGATGAGAAGGCTGAAGTTCAGAAAAGTTAACTGACCTCCCAAAGGTCACAGACCCAGAGATTACGGACCCAGGGCTTGACCACAAGTCTTCTAACTTTATTTATTTTTAAAGATTTTATTTATTTATTTGTTAGAGAGAGTGCGCGAGCACAGGCAGACAGAGTGGCAGGCAGAGGCAAAGGGAGAAGCAGGCTCCCCGCCGAGCAAGGAGCCCGATGTGGGACTCGATCCCAGGACGCTGGGATCACGACCTGAGCCGAAGGCAGCCACTTAACCAACTGAGCCACACAGGCGTCCCGCTGACTTTAAAACCCCATATTAGGCTGATGTAATATTATGTCTTCCAAACAGATTATTCAAGGACATCTTAAACTATTCTTAACACAAAACATCACATAATGAAGTATTGGTAGGAGTCTTAAAGTACAATCAGTTCCTAGCTATCAAGGTTTAATACTTACAATGCCTTTTTCTTTTTTTTTTTTATTTACAAATGTTTTTTAAGAAGATACTTAAAAGAACCATTAAATGGGTTTAAATAGGAAAAAAAGCAAAATGAAAAAAAATTTTAAGTCTGGTATATTTAGAGTAATTTACCATAAAGTAAGTAAAAGAAAGTAAAAGCAAGAGACCACAACAGAAGACAGTAATGACCCTAAATTTCAATCCATCAAAGCATTCAGTATACCAAAATTATATACCATAAGTATGGTTTTTTTATATATATATATATATATATATACACACATATATATAAAGTATGGTTATATATGGAATAAAAGACACCTTGTCATGGCATGAAAAACACATTTTTATACTTTAATGTATAAAAATCCATTTAGTTTTGTCACTGAAAGCAGCTATCAACATAAATTTAACTCTGGTAGGTCACCTACCACTAAAAATAAGCAGTAAACATTACTACTATCAAAAATAATTCATATTTTATAAATAAACAGTACATCTGATCATCTACATTTTTAGGCTGCTATAATATGCAATAAATACCATCCTACTTAACACCTGCCATAGAAAAAAACTTACTTATATTTTGTTTGGATTCTAATTTTGAAAAAAAAAATACTAAATCAAATATTCTTTGTCTTGTTTAGTTTGAAAATAATTTTAGCTATTGACCCTCTTTTGCTGAGATACCATAAACTTTGTAGAAACTTAGTTATGCCATTTCTCAAAGTCTACTCCTAAAGATCTGAGATTTTGATATAAAAAGGGGTCAAGATTATATAGAAAATTTATCATATGGCAACTACCACAATAAAATTAACCCACCCAAGAAACAAGAGGTGCTAAAAGAAGAGAATAAAAGTTTGAGGAGGAAGAGTGTGTTGATAGAGTCTCAAAATACTTCCTTCAAATCCAAATATTTATTGATTACAAATACAAATGAAAAATAGTTATTAATCTCAAAGGAAAAGAACATAATAATAGAGAGATCTAATAGACAGAAGTTTAATCAAGGGATCAAAGGATCAAGGAATAAGACACCATCAATTTGGACAAATCAAACACAAGTTCCACTTGAGAGGGAGCAAAAAGAATGCATCAATCGCTTTAAGAGATTCCAAACCTGAATCTAAGCATGAAAAACTATCAGACAAAACCAAATGTGGGCACATTCTATAAAATAACTGACCTAGAATGTTCAAAAATTGTAAGTTATGAAAATCAAGAAAAGGCTCAAGAACTGTTTCAGTTTGAAACATGACAACTAAATGTAATCTGCATATAGACCCTTTTGATAAAAGGTAAAACTTGGTGATACAGGAGAATGTTCTTATTTGTAAAAAATAGATACTGGAATATTTTGGGGTGACTGGGCAGTATGTCAACAGCTTACTCTCAAATAATTCAAAAGAAAAAAGTACCATTCTTATTAGAAAAAAGATAAAAATTTTGACAGACTTAAAACTACAAAGCCAATATTGTATATTCCTACTGCCTTTGATACTAGGTTCCTTTTCTCTGAACTTGAAATCAAAGTTTTAAGACTCATCATCCTTTTTGGTTTTCAGGATTCTTAGGTTCTAGAGGTCTTAGGAAATCCTAAAATTCGTGGTAATTTTCAGGTGAATCACCAAGAATGAATAAAGAATGAAAATATATTAAAGAAGAACTGGAACCTCAGTCATAAGGGCTATCTATCCTCTGGATGCATGCATAATAGACCCACAGCAAATTCAAAATAAGGGCTTTTCCAGATGATTGCTACCATACAGCAATGGTAAAGTATACTACAATGTGTGGCTTTTTGAATTACTGTTTTTTAATAAAAAACAAAACTCTAAAAAACCATCCTGCCACAGGTAGATAAATCTTTAATTTTACTATTTCTTTAATTTTTATATTATAATAATTCAGAAAGGACCAATTTTTTTAATGTGGGCCCTGCAAACAATGAAATATTAGCAATACCACAAGGATATTCTTCAACAGACTAAATGTAAAGAACAGTTCCTTTAATCTCTCAAAATCCATTGGTTAAGAGTCTCTTAGGGTGTTTGGAGAATGTAGATTAATAAACAAATGCAAATTACTAAACTTCATCCAAAACTCAAGGAAGGTTTTCATAATCTGTTCTGAACACCCTAATAAAACTTCAGAGGTTTTATAAATAGCTCTTGCACAGAAAAGAATAAGCAAGCTTGAGACTGCTATCCCTGGAAAGGACGGCTTGCAAGGTTAGCTTTTGGTTGGCATCTGGTAACTGGCTTTCGAGATGGTTTCCACCATTCCCAGACTGATGAGGGTGGCATACTGTGCCTAAATTGTTCATATGAACAAAATAATTTGTGATGAATTCCTGACTTCCTCTGGACATCTGAAATTCTGATGCATGCTATAAGCAGATAGTGCCTATGGACTGATTCCAATAAAAACTCTGGGCTCCTGGGCTCAAATGAGCCTTTATGGTAGATAACATTTCACACATCTGGTGATAACTCATTGCTAGAGGAAGTAAGCATGTCTTGCGTCACTCCACTGGGAAAGGACCATTGGAAGCTTAAGCCTGGCTTCCTCCAGACTTCATCCTATGTACCGTTTCCCTTTGCTGATTTTGCTCTTCGTCCTTTTCCTGAGTCCTGTGAGTCTTACTAGTAAATCATTAAACCCGTGGTAATCTTGGACACCCTTGACATAATACTTCAATGCATAAAATTACCTTCTGTAGAGTTCAAAGTGTTTCCACACACTTTGTATGTATGTGTGTGTTTGTGTGTGTGTGTATTAGCAACTTTGCAATTGATAACTTTAAGATGACAAAGGCTTAAAGTAAGTAAAGGCTTAAAGTAAAGGCTTAACATTCACAAAATTACTTACTTTCTGGACTACTGAACAAACAATATTCAGAATGTACCATTCATTTTCTCAAAGTTCAAATTTGAAATTTCAATTGTAAATATAGATTTTTATTATGTGGTTGTTATTCATTTCATTTCTATATGTATACATATTTTTAATTTCCTCAAAATGAAAGAAAACTCATTCTCGAAAACAAATCCAAATGCAAACTCAAAACAGTTTATTGTACATCACAATTTATGTAGTGTTCAAAAGGGATATGTTCTTACCATGTGGAGTGATTGTCTGAATAGGCTTGGTTGGAGACCTCACATTCCATATAGTCAAGGTACCATCTGAATGACTGCAAATAAATTGTTTTCCCTCATGATGCCAAGCAACAGAGTGAATAGCCTATATAAGAGAAATGAAGAATTTCATTTTTAGAAAAAAAAATCTAAAAACCAAGCTATATGCAATTGGTATCATAATTTTCACTTTAAACTTTTTCATATTTCCTAAGCTGAAGTCAACACATTAACTTTACATTCCCACAACACTTTTTTTTTTTTTAAGATTTTATTTATTTATTTACTTATTTGACAGACAGAGAGCACAAGTAGGCAGAGAGGCAGGCAGAGAGGTAGAGGGAGAAGCAGGCTCCCCGCTGAGCAAGGAGCCCGATGCAGGACTCGATCCCAGGACCCCGGGATCATGACCTGAGCCGAAGGCAGCCGCTTAACCAACTGAGCCACCCAGGCGACCCCCCACAACACTCTTTAATGCAAATGAGATTTAATATGGTACTGGCACTATTTTAAATTATTTTTACTTTATTCCTTAAGCCAGCATAATATGATATATATATATGATAATATAATAATAGCATAAAAATGATACAATAGTGATACATGAATTATTAATGAGCTCAGAAAAACAGAATGTATTCTTATAGATTCTTAGAATAAACTATACCTAAACATAAATTACCAAGTAATTAACAACCAATATCTCATCAGAAAAACTAGCTGCATTAGACAGAACACTTTTCTTTAAAAGTGTTATTTATTTATTTGAGAGAAAGAATGAGCAGAGTGAAGGGTAGAAGGAACTCCCTACTGAGCTGGGAGCCTGATGCTGGGCTCCATTCCAGGACCGAGATCATGACCTGAGCTGAAGGCAGTTGCTTAATCGACTTAGCCACCCAGGTACCCCTAATCTTTTATTTTAAACATTTGTCCATTTATTTGAGAAAGAATGAGTGAGCACACAGGAAAAGGGGAGAGGGAGAGAGAATCTCAAGCAGACCCTGTGCTGAGCCTGGAGCCAAATGGGGCCTGATCTCACAACCCTGAGATGACCTAAGCTGTAATGAAGAGTCAGAAGCTTAACTGACTGTGCCCCTCAAGTGCCCCCTAAATAAAAGCTTACAACAGTAAAAAGCTTATTCCATCATACACATGACATTCCATAAACTCAATCTGAAAATCATCCCTTAATAGCCTAAGCAGATGAAATTATTTCTGTAAAATCGTAATTGAGCTAAGGAGCTATACAAAGCTTTTAAATATTTTTTTAGGTGATAAGGAAAATACAAGAGAGGTATTCAGTGTTGTCTGAAATATATAAATAAAAACATTCTAATCTTATCATAAATATAAATGTATATCATATACCTAAATATATAATATTTACAGAGAATCACTATTTCTACTTTGCTAAAGAAAATCATATACATCTTTGTTTAAAAGTACCATTTAATTTAGAGATAGTATTAAATTATTAACTATTCCAAAAATAAGTACTAATTACAGGGACCAGTGGTTTACAATCATTTTGGATAACAGAGAGAAACAAATGCCAGAAAATACTCCACAAAAGAATAACCAAATACAAACTTTTGCACTGAATTAATATACATGATTTTTTCAATTCCGCAATTTTCTAAATACAAATCCAACTTCATACAAGATACCACTTTTTCCCAATAGTATCTCTAATACCACTGCATGTAATACTACACACATGCTACTTATGTTTGTATCATATGTATATATGTATATATTATCTAAGTATAGTACATGGGTAAATATATATACTAATACACACTTAAGTAGTACATATGTAGCATTATGTCTATATATAAAGTATATGTGTATAACATACACCACATACAAACTATATATGTATAAAACATGCAGTTTTACTTTTTCTTTAGTCCTTTTCAGAAAATGAAGTAGAAATTTATGTAAATAAAATGGGAAAAGTAAATCTAACTAACCAAACCTCCAACACCTTTACAATTGGAAGGTGGGTTAGGAGCAAAACTGAATAATTCATGGGAGACGATATGAGATATAAAGTAGGTAGCAACAAGTGGGGTTGAGGAATTTCATATGTAAATTGGCTTATTTTTCCAAGATATGCAATTTCCAAAGATTCTTAAGAGGTTACTTGATTTTTTAAAAATGGGAAACTATAGATACAGATGAAGGGAAACAGATCAGGACGAAATGGATGGAAACTAACATAAACCAGAGACATACAAAAGTTATAGAGAAACGTGATGAATTCAGGGTAGAGAAAAAAATGTGGAGAAAAGGGAGGGAAAATGATATAGCCATTTGCATAAGCCACAGGAGAAGTATATACATATCTAAAAAAATTCTTTAGAAGATGCAGTGTCTGACAAGAAATCTTAACTATAATTCAGCTTATGAGGCAGTTAATGGATTAACAGTATGACAGTATTCTCATCTGTGAAAATTAAAAGATTAGCATGAGGACTGCCTACTCTGATACATTTTTTAAAACTGTGATATCTAATTATTTGGCTTTGGCAAAAGTAGTACATATGATGCTTTGTGCTATTCTTATCATTTAAGAGAGCATCTTTAAGAATACTTTCTGGAAAGATAACAGGCTAGCTATTTACCTATCAAATTTTACACTCACTAACTCAAAATACTGGAGAAATTAGATAAATTCCCTATTTACTTGTTATAAACTGATCAGTATGATTAGAATCATTTCATAGTAGATGTTGTACATAAATCTTAGTCCAGCTATTCCTACATTATAAATTGATAAACATTTAGCAGACTTACACCAAAAATAATTCCTTTTCCTCCAGAAAATAAGATCTTAATATTATATTGAAAAGCAACACTGACTGCTAGTATAATTACTATTCCTAAAATCTTAGAAAATGTCACTGAAATGACAAAAGAAAAAATTTTATAATACAGACTTTGACTTTAAATTACAATGCTTGTAAATATATGGGAAGGGAATACTGAAAACACTACTTTTATTATTCCCATGTTATCAAATAATAAAGTGAATGTTTATAGTATTGGATGAATTATTTCTTATATATATATGAATAATACATCAAATTGTACAGCTTTGGCCCTAATTTTTTAACTTATGAACATTTTATTATTATTTCCATTGTAGAAGGGATAAAACAGTAATACTGTTTAATTGAGTAAGGTAATATAGAATAATATATTTTTGTAAAATGGTTGCTAAAATTATATGTTGGATATTAAGTGATTTATAGCTTCTCTAAAGATGTTAATAGGCATAAATTGAAAACACTGCCATTTCCATTAAAAATAAAACCAAAATGAAACTATCTCAGATATTTTGAGAATCCAAACAAATTATTCATTCTTCTAAGCATTGTTTTATCTTTGGGGAGTGTGTGCGTGTGAGCCTGTGTGTGTGTGTGTATGTGTGTGTAAGAGATAAATAAACAGAAAATAAGCTGTCTTAAAACCTAACAGCACGTTTCTAAACATTGAAAAGAAGACCTTAAAGGACCAAGTGTTTCAATGAGTGTCTATAGGATGAAACATAATTTTTTAAAAGCTCTTACTGATTCCAATATTGTGAGTTACAAACATACTATTTCAATATTCTTTTTTAAAAGACTGACAGTCTTGAGATAAATGTACTCATAGGGCTAGCAATGGAGAAACTATTAATTTTTTGTATACCTATATTTCTATCTGTAGCTTCTTAGTCTACTAGGAAAAAACAACATGAAACCAGAATACAAAAGTCATGGATCAACTCCACACATGACAAAGAATAACCATTAAAATAGTTTGATAAGTACTAAAATACTGTCTTAGAACATCAACAATGCTATATTTCATTTCTGCCAACACATTAGTTACTATAGAAAGAATACTAGTATCTTAATACTACTGATAGCCTAAAAGGAATGAAATGTCATTGAAGAAATATAATTCTATATAGATTAAAATATATACCATGCAGAAAATATCTGTAGAAAATTAGGAATACTACCCCAAGTACACTCAAAGTCTACCATTTAGACATAAAACCAGGTGAGTGTGTCAGTTCAAAAAGTACTATGGTTACACAAAGCAACAAAAGCTTAAGAGTGAAGATGAATTTCTGCTTCCATTACTCCCACCCATCTAAATCACCCTCAAGAAACCAAATGAATAATTAAAACTGCACCAAGAACTTTTTTATATTAGAAATGTTCAAAATTGATATCATAATGCTATTTATTTGCCCCAGTGTAATAAAAATTTATTTGCTGAAGTAATACACCACTGATAGGAAGTAAATATTGGGGGAAGGAAGGTGTGGGGTGGTATTTTGTGAAGGTCTTAAAGTTTTAACCTTCACTGGTGAGAATTATAATATTTTCTTCAATGTCTAAAATTTTACACTTGGCAATCTGCATTAAGAATCAAATATAAAGCATTTTTATATGAAACAAGCACGTAAAATAGCATGAACTCACAGAAATATAGCCAGAAATTTTTACTCAGAACAATTTTTACCTTAGAACAAGTCAATTTAGAAGTTAGATCTTACATCTACAGCACTATTATTTAAATGTAGTCACTATGTTACTATTTATTAATGTTTTATGACTTTGCATCTCTACTGGATATCTGTTTATTAATCTGAAGCTTTCTTATAATCTGCCAGGTTTTGGTATGAAGATAATGCAGCCCTCACAGGATGAATTGGGAAGTATACCCTCCTCCATTTTTGGAAGGAGTTTGGGTACAGTGAGTACTATTTGGTAAAATTAATCAGTAAGCCCTCCAAACCTGGAGTTTTCCTCATGGGAAACATTTTCATTAAAAATTCAATTTCTTTAATAGACATAAGGCTACTCAGATTAACTATTTCTCCTAGAAGGAGATTTAGAACTTTCAAGGAATTTGGTGTCTTTCAAGGCATTTGGCCACTTCATTACATTGAATTTATTAGTATGAAATTGCACATATTTCCTTACCAGTCTCTGCATTTCTGTAGAAACTGAAGTAATAATCTCCTTTTATATGCCTATTATGGTAATTTGTGTCTTTTCTCTTCTTTTGTTATCACTGTGGCAGTGTGTTTACTAATTTTATTGATCTCCACAAAATGAGGATTTTACCAATTTTCTCTGTTGTTTTTATGCTATCTATTTCATTGATTTGTTATTTCAATTCCATAGCTTACTCTGGATTTAATTTGCTCTTCTTGTTTCTCATGGTGGAAGCTGAGGCCATTGATTTGAGACATTTCTTGTTTCCTAACATAATGCTTTAATAAATACTTTAGCAGCATTTCATAGACTTTCATATGTTCTATTTTCACCTTTTTTTTTTTCAGTTTAAAATAGTTTCTCATTTTCTGTTTCTTCTTTGATCCATGGGTCAAATATATTAAAGTATATTGTTTCACTTTCAAATATTTGTAGTTTTTTCATTTACCTTATTTTTTATTTAATTCTGTTCTACTAAACAAACATGATTTTAATGATTTCAATTTTTCTAAAATTATGATTGATTTTATGGCACAAATTATGGTCTGTTTTGGTGAATATTTTACGTGTCCTTGAAAATGGTGTTCTGATGTTGAGGAGCACGCCTGGATATCTACTTTGTTGATACTAATACAGCCATTTCAGCACCCTTCTAATTTGGTGCTAACATTACTTTTCCATCTTTTTGCTAACACTTCTGGGTATTTATATTTAAAGTGGGTTTTTAATAGTGTAGAGTTTGATCTTGCTTTGTGATCTAATTTGACAATCTTTGCCATTTATTTGGGGAATTCAAAGGACTGCATTTAGTATGATTACTGACATAGCTGGGTCTAAATCTGTCACCCCGTTATTTTTTTTCTATTTCCCCCATCTGTTCTTTGTTCCTCCTTTTCTCTTCTGACTCCTTTTGGATTGAAGATTTTTAAAATTTCATTTTATATTCCTCTTTGGCTTAACTATCTAGGTTACTGTTGTTGCTCTGGTATTTCCTTTAGAATTTATAGCATGTATCTTTACCTTATCATACTCCACCTTCAAGTAATATCATAACACTGCAGGTAGAATATAATAACTTGCAAAAAGATTCTGTCTCCTGACCTTTATGCTACTGTTGTCTGTATTTTATTTCTGCATGTCAGAAACCCTACAATGTGTTTTTATCATTTTTGATTTGCATAATTACCTCTTAGAGAGAATAAAAAAATTTAAAAAGCTTTTATATCTACCTACATATCTACCATTTCTGGTATCCTTTATTCCTTTGAGTAGACCCATATTTCCATTTATATTACTTGCTGTTGCATGAAAAACTTTTGAATATGTCTTGCAGCAAAGTGATGAATTCTTTGAGTTTTTGATGTGTATAAAGCATTTTTCTTTTGTTTTGAAAGATACTTTTTGCTGGATATAAAATGCTAGGTTGACAATTTTTTTCTTTCAATACTTATATAAAGGTATTATTCACTGTGTTCTGGCTTGCACTGTTTGTAAGGAAACCATCGCTATCACTTTTATGTTCCTCTGTATTTAATGTGTTCCCTTCCCACAACCTCTGGTTGCCTTTAAGATGTCCTGTATCACTAATTCTAGTTTTAAACAACTGAAACATGTGCTTTTATATAGATTTCTTTCATTTTCCTTCTGCTTTCAGTTCACTGCTTTCAGCAGATACTTCAGATACTGCTTTCAGTATCTATATATACTATTATAGGGTTTATAGCTGACATCAAATTTGGAAATATCTGCATCATTATTTCTTCAAATATACTTTCTGTCCATGCTCCTT